>PVHP010020368.1:0-30602 GCA_004024765.1 Zapus hudsonius | reverse complement strand
TCTTTTTTTTTTTGATTGTCCATAATGAGTTACATTGTTTAGTGGGCCAACAATGAGTTGTTATCCCCAATTCCCCAATGCCCCCCCTCCCCATCCCCAATCAGCTGGATATCCTCCTCCATGGGTCGTCTGGATCAGTCCTTGTGACAGGGGACCATGGATAGCCTAGTACACAGCCAGGTTCTCCTGGCCCAAGCGTGTTGTTACTGAGGGGTGCCATGCCTCTGGATCGTCTCCCCCACCACGGCTCTCACAACCTTTCCGCCCCCTCTTCTGCTCAGTTCCCTGAGTCATGGTGGGTGAGTATTAAGGCTGCTTTAATGTTGTGAGCTTAGGGGTCTTTGTGTCGAGATTCGTTGGTTTCTGTCTCACTGGCTTATCCTGTGTTGATTGAATGGCTGTGGCTGTGGGTCCCTTGTTCATCCCGTCCTTCTCTGCAGGGTTCCCTATGGATCCTCCACCGTATGACTGTAGTGGCTCATCTCTTGCCAGGATCTCAGCTTTCTGCCTGTGGTCAGTTGGTAGGGTTAGATGGGCCACAGATCTCTCGCTACATCCTTTACGGAGAGAGTCCTGGGGAGGCTGCTACTCGTCCGCCATCATGCTTTGCCCCTGGTCTGACTTTTCTTAAACTATAGAAATTGTGCAAAGGAAAAGATCTCATTCAAAATACCAACGAAAAGAATATGTGGAATAAATATAAGTAATTTGTAAGTCCTTCATTAAAGAAACATCTTAATAATCTGTAGACAAATCCCAAAATGACTTAAGTTGAAAGATAAATTGTAGTCTGATAGAAAAATATCACTTCCTCATAAATTCATTTATAAATTGAATGAAATCCCAATTGAAATAGTCATTTTTATAATGTGTTAGTATAAGTCAAAATGATATTGAAGTTCATTTATAAGATTAATTATGAAGATTAATCAGAAATAGTCTTCAAAAGGAAAAGTAAAATAAAGAATTATCACACACTGATAACTAAGATTATTTTAAAGTTGTAATTATTAAAATAGTTTGTTATTAAGAAAAAATAGTTTAAGAAATAAGAATGAAGACGCATAAATGAAACCCAATTCATATGAGACTTTAACATATGAAATGGAGAGACTTCAAAACGGAAAAAATGATGAATCAGTGAGTCATGTTGGATCGATAGCTGATTAGGGAGAAAAGAATTAAACAGGCTCCCTACTTCACTCAATACACTCTGGGGTGGATCAAAGATTTAAATGCAAAAAAAAAAAAAAATCCCTTCAAATTTCTGGAATAAGGAAGACCTTTCCAAGAAGGAATTACAACCTAGGAGCCACAGTGAAAATTACTGATATTTAACAATACAAAAATTGTGATTTATGCTAGGGTCAGAGTAGGATATACTATGTCATAACCCAAAAACAAAAAGGAGAAGTGACAAGTTGGAAAAATATTTTTAACTCGTGGGACAGAAAAAGGACTGATTTCTTTCATTTTTCAAAAAAGCCCATGCAAATAAAATAGAGAAATGAACAACTTAGCAGGGGACAGTGGATGAAGCATTATGGCTAGTCAAATTCTAAAAAGCAAAAATGAAATTATTCAAATATGCTCAGGGGTGCTCAGAGAGAAAGAGACACGGGTTAAACAGCAGCTAGAGACTTTCCTACCTCAGCTCCTTCTTCAAAATTGAGATGAAGAAACAAGTCCAATTTGATGCTGAGCTGAGGCCCAGGGGTGGTACCTTGGGTCACTGCTGGAAGGAAATTTGCAAAATGTATTTAATTTTTAAAAGTCCACATCGAAGAGAAGGATTTCAGTCATGGATTTTAGAGTCAACCACAGTGTTCACTACCCATACCTATTTGTATATTAAGTCAGTCTTAGAAAGAAAGGTTTTGCATGTTTTCTCTTATTTCAGGGTCCTGGAACTTAAATAGAGCCAGAAAATCATATGTGTACATATGACATCAAAGTAGAAGCAAAAATGACTAAAAGAGAAGAAGTCGGGTATGAGGGGAATTGCTCAAAGCTATTGTATACTTGAATGAAATGATCTTAGCTAACCCTGTATAATAAAATAAATTTTACAAAGAAAAAAAAAGTCCACATCATTTTATGTAGCAATTACTCTGATAGGCATTTTCCTATGGAAGTAAATTCATCTGTAGAGACATGGTATTGCTGTGGTATTGTTAACAATGAAGAAAATTAGGAGTGAGTAGTAACCACCAATAAGAGATTGGTTGCATAGGGCTGGAGAGATTGCTCAGTGGTTAAGGTCCTTGCCTGCGAGGCAGAAGGACAGGAGTTCAATTCCCCAGTACCCACGTAAAGCCAGATGCAAGAGGTAGTGCATGCATCTGGAATTCTTTGTAGTGGGTGGGGGCCCTAGTGCACCCATTCTCTCTCTCTCTCTCTCTCTCTCTCTCTCTCTCTCTCTCTCTCTCTCTCTCTCTCTCAAGTAAATATTTAAAAAATAGATTGGTTACATGAAGTATAAGGTCCTGTAGGATGGATTAGTTTCAGTTGTGGGTTAGTTGAAGAATAAGGGTTTTTTTGTGTGTGCAGAAGGGCAGGAGAAACTGGCAGGGTTGTGTGTATCGAAACATCCATTTCCTGCCAATTTTACAGGAACTAGTAGACAGACATACTGGTATAGGCATAGACAATTTTTTTTCCTGAAAACAATAAAAAAAAATGCCAGTGATTACCTTTGGGCTGAGGCACAGAGCTGAGGAAGGGTACTTAGACATTTAATTCTTTCATTGGTCCTTCTCTTGGATTTTTAAAATGGATTGCCTAGATAGAGTGTTGGCTTTTTATCTTCTCTAAAAGTATGTCGTTTAAATGTTTTTATTTTTATATTTTTCTTATTATATTTGCAAGCAGAGAGAGAGAGAGAGAGAGAGAGCACATCAGAGCCTTTTATCATTGTAAACAAACTCCAGACACATGTACCACTTTGTGCATTTGGCTTTACTTGGGTTCTGGGGGAGTTGAGACCAGGCTGTCAGGTTTTACAAGAAAGCACCTTTAACCACTAAGCCATCTATCCAGCCAAAATGTCTGTAATTTAAAAAAACAAAAAAAGTGGAGATGGAGTGATTAAAAAAAAAATACCAGGAAATTTTTGTCTAGCTGGGTCCCTGGCGCAGGAATTTTGAGATTCCCCCACTTGCTTCCCTAGGGAGAATCTCCCAGTATCTGTACAACTGACAAACTGGCTTTGGCATCAAGGGAGTTAAAGTAAATGAAAGGAAATCAGACATTTCCTCTCTATCGATAAAATTGAGTGAGATGATGAAAACAGATACAAGCTCACCCACTGCTGCCTTTCCTGTCTGTAATGCTGAGCTGGGCAGACTGAGAAGGCTCACACCCATCCCACCTTCCTAAGAACTCCATGGGTCTAATCATGGATGACTTTGGACCGGATACCAGGGACCTGTCCTGTGATTCTCCCCTGCATTGCTGGCCCCTAGAAAGGCCATTATGTGCAGTTAGTCCTCAGGCAGGTTGCAGGTGCCATTCTGTCAGCAGGAGGTGACGCATCACAGGCTTCGGACTTGAAGGGTTTCTCAGTGCTTCCAAGGAGCCTCAGCAAATCATCAGGCAACCTTGAGAAGGGAAGAAGTCAAGAAAGAGCTTCAGCCAAGAATTTGGCATTGGGCAGATGTGGGTGAGCTAATCCAACCTCTGTCTCTAGAACAAGAAGCCACCGTGGATGCCATTCGCTCAGTCACAAGTAGCAATGTGTGGGTGGCACTCTCAGAGATCTGTGATAAGGCATGTCTGGTTGACATGGACCTCTAGCCTTTTAGGTTTTCTGGCATTTTCTTCTTTGAGGTTCGCAACTGGGAGATTGCAGGGAACCCTTCGTCTTGCAGGCAGGGGCAGCGTGCACGAGGGTGAAACCAATACACCCATCAGAGAGGACAGATGGGACAACAGGAAGACATCTCTGGAATGTCGCTGTCATCACCTTATCTGGATTTTTCATCAGGGAAGAAAAAGGAGCCTCCTAACTTGTTTGATCCGCTCCAAACCGGATCCTCTGTAAGGTCCAGTCAAATCCACCGTTAATGGTTCTTCAGGGGCTCCAGGATAGTGGGAGATGCGTCGACCTTGAAATCAGCCTTGGAATTGAAGGAATTCACTGCAAACTTAGTACTTATATGTCAAGGTAAATGATGACTTCACTGTGATGCCTCTCTTTCTCCATAAGTAAAAATATGGGGCCAAAACCCAAAACCAAACAAAAAGACACATGTTTGAAATCTCCGTAAGATAGGAAGTGAGGGTAACTGTGTATAAAATGTCCCAGCTCAATAAATACCTGATTAATCTCATGTTGAGAATACAGAAAGGCATTGGGGAAATGAGGTATAACTGGAAGGGAAACAGTACCAGAGGAGGTAGAGAATTATAGATGGGGCACAGGCGAATCACCTTGTCTCCTGAAATACACCTGAAACCAGTCTTCCAATGGAAACCTCGGGGAAATGGAACTGTGGCCCAGGTGAGCGCTCAAAGAAATGATCTAGCCTAAGAAGGCTGGCCTTACAGTGAATTCCCAATTCGAAAATAGAAAGAATATCATTAGCCCTGTCCTTCTCTCCTCTCCTCTCCTCTCCTTTCCTCTCCTCTCCTCTCTTTCCTTCCTTCCTTTTTTCACTTTCCATCACTCTTTCCTTTGTCCCTTCCCCCAAAGACCAAAACTATCTTAAAACGATGAAGGACAGATATCATTTGTTCTGATTCTCAGTGGGTGGATGCCAGGGTCTGGTTGATCAAGATTCTAATCTATTGCACACGGGAAGAAAATGTCTGCATGTTCCTTTCTCCTGCTGAAGAGTAAAAGCATCCAAGGGTAGCCACTGGGTATCAGAGAGAGAGAGAGAGAGAGTCAGGAGTGCTGGGCATACACTTGGATGTTCTGCTGGGTTACAATCGTCTCATCTGATGTGGGAGAGGTGGGGACCTAGGGTTGGAGACACTTAGATAAGCTCTCAAGTTCATTCTCCTCTATTTCTTAGCTTCTCCCAGTTCACAGGGCCACAGGAGGATATTCCTAAGATGTCCTAAGACATCAGCATAACTTCTGGAAATATCATCACCAGTGAGACAGAGGACACAATACTTCCTCAGGAGGGGAGCAGACAATGGATGAGATAAATTGGATAATTTTAGAAAATGAATAAGGCACAACTAGGTCAAAGACTAAAGTGTGCGCAGAGTGAGGGGGCCAACTAAAAAGAGAGAAGCCCGAGACATCCCTTGAGGTGGGACCTTCATGCTTGGAGGAAAAGAGAAGCCAGCTGCTTCCCCTAACTGCGGACTGATGCCTCAGCTGATCCTCAGACTCCACAATGAATGCTCTGGATAGGTTTCCTGGAATCTCTTGGCTCCTGACCAAAGCCCCAAGTCCATGACGGCATCCTAACGGGTCCTCGGTGTGGGCCTTCATGGTCCATCAGAACCATCATGGCAGGTGTAGGTAAGCCTAGCAGTGACCAAGGAGAGTGAGGAGAAGAGATACGTCCCTTCAGAAGGGCAGGCAGGAAACAATGCTGCTGTTTGATCAGTTTCTGATCCTTTTCAGTTTGGAGTGTTTTATCAATTTCTGATCCTTTTCAGTTTGGAGAGGTTGGTATTCTTTATAATAAATAATCTATTGCTGACATTGTTATACATACATTGTATTAGTCAGGGTTCTCTAGAAGAAACAGAGTTGATAGAATGGATATATAAAAAAAGGAATTTACTGAGACAGCTTACAGTAGTCCAATAGTAGCAGTCTGTAGGCCCACAGGTAAGGAACCAGTAGCTGTTCAGTCCACGTAGATGGATGTCTCAGCAGTCCCAATCCAGCTCAAAAGGCCTGATGAATCCCTGGGGAATAGTTGCTCTTCAGTCCACGATGTGAGGCCGAGGAAACTGGGTTCTGATGTCCAGGAAGGGTAGGAGAGCAGGATGCGAGGGCAAGTCACGAACCAGCACCAGCAGCCGGGGGAGGAAGGAAGAACATCTCCTTCCCCTTAAGCTTCCTTATATTAGTCTCCTTCTGGAAGGCCCACCCAAGATTACTATGGATTAGCTCAAATTAACAAATTTAACCATCACAAGTCTTCTCCAAAATCCCAAAAGGAATTTGTCAATCCTTTCTGCAGGCAAGCTCAGGGATCCACCCAAGATTATTATGGATTAGCTCAAGTTGACAAATTTAACCATCCCATATATATATATATATATCTTTGTGCTTAGACATCATTTAAAGTGTGCACATATGTGAATTCATTTCACTCTCAGGAGAAGTCCATGAGGCATTTGGTGACATTTCTTCCCTTCCTAGATGGAGGAACAGATTCACCCCAAAGAGTGTCTTGCCCAGCCCTGAGGGACGGGGATGAACACTTCAGTCCCAGAAACCCCTGTCCTTTCTACCATCCATTATACCATGTACCTTTCATGTACATTTATCAGCATTCGTGGCTCTTTGGAGGTTCAAGTTCAACTTTGACAGATATATGGTATGATAGAGGATGATAGAGTTCTGGTGAGGATGGTGGGGTTGTCCTAGGCTGTGACACTAAGCTACATATTTAAAAATGATCAAGGCAGTCAACTTTATGTTACATATATTTTGTTGTGTACACACATACAAACCGACAAAAGAAAGAGGCAAAATGTTTAAAATTTAAGCAAATGGCAGAGAAATCATATGCTTTTGTCACTAAACTTGCCTAAAATTTTCATTTCATTTTATTTATTTTATATTTTATATTTTATTTATATTTATTTTAATTTTATTATTTATTTATATTTAGTATTAAGTAGAAACTTCGTACGCACAAGTCATGTGTTGGTACCTCCGTTTCCCTCCTCCCTAGTGGGATTGCTGGGTGTGTCCCATGGGGATTGAGGGTTATGAGTTGTATGAGCAGCAGTTAGTCATTGGGGTGGGGGGCAAGGCTCTAGATATTCACCCACCATGGTTCTTAACAATCTCTCCACCCCCACCTCTTCTACAAAGTTCCCTGAGACATGGTGGGTGAATTTTAAATCTACTTTAATGTTGAGCTCTTACCAGTTTCTGGATTGTTTTTTAATGAACTTCTTTTTTAAAATTTATTTATTTACTAATTTATTTTTTTATTATCCATAATTAGATACACTGAATGAGAAAATAATGTTGGTGTCCCCAGTTCCCTGATTTCGTCCTCTCTGTCCCCAGTCAGCTGGGTATCCTCCTCTGTGGACAGTCTGAATCAGTCCATGGGGTAGGGGGTTATGGAAAGTCTAGGAGTCAACCTGGTTCCATGCCCATTTGTATGTTGTTACTGAGGGGGGCAATGTCTCTGGATATTCTCCTTCACCATGGCTCTTACAATCTTTCAGCCCCCTCTTCCATTCAGTTCCCTGAGTCATGGTTGAATTTGTTTTGAAAAAGGGTATTGATAGGTAGCCCAGGATTTAAATTTCTGGACTCAAGTCATTTTCCAGTGTTGCCCTCCTGAATAGCTGGAGTCCCTGGAGACAGGTGCATACCATGATACCTGGCTCACTGAGCTTTTAAATAAATAAAATAAAAGATGAGAGGATTTTTTTTCATAGAGAGAACATGGAGCTATTTTGGGAAACCCTCTTTCATACACTGGATGGGTCTATGTGGGCACACCACCTGCAGATTAAGTGAATATCTTAACTTTATGCTCTCCTTATTCAGGAGAAAAAGGACAGGCAAGTTACTAATTCAAAAGCATTTTGTTTTTCCATAGTCTATGATTACACATCTGTCTCCTTACTACCATCACCAAAGATAAACAATCACAAACGCTTCCCACTGAAACCAGAGACAGACTCAGAGGCCTTCCTGAACAACTCTGTAGATGTAACCGAACTAAACAGGGACACCATGAGTCAAAATGTAGCTTAGCATCACTAAGGATGGAGGAGCATGCTCAGAACCAAACAATGACTTCAGGCCAGCTTTGGTGTCTGGAGCTTCGGAGTTGTGAAGAAGGAAGGATGAGGCTACTGTGTTCTGTAAGTAAATGGAAGTATTGATGGTTGTATATCCATTGCCGCCGAATTGAAACATTCCCTCTGAGAGGGCAGAGAAAGTTCATGCAACATGTAAGGCTTAGCAAGTTCACGGGTCTTACAAGGCCCAGGAAGGTTATGGATCTTACAAGGCCCAGGAAGGCCATGGATCTTACAAGGCCCAGGAAAGTAATGGGTTTTACAAGACCCAGGAAAGTCATGGGTCTTACAAGGTCAAGGAAGGTCATGGGTTTTAGAAGGTCAAGGAAGGTCATGGATCTTACAAGACCCAGGAAGGCCATGGGTTTTACAAGGCCAAGGAAGGTCATGGCTCTTACAAGGCCCAGGAAGGTCATGGGATTTACAAGGTCCAGGAAGGTCATGGATCTTACAAGGCCCAGGGAGGTCATGGGTTTTACAAGACCAAGGAAGGTCATGGATCTTACAAGGCCCAGGAAGGTCATGGGTTTTACAAGGTCAAGGAAGGTCATGGATCTTACAATACCCAGGAAGGCCATGGGTTTTACAAGGTCATGGCTCTTACAAGGCCCAGGAAGGTCATGGCTTTACAAGGCCCAGGGAGGCCATGGGTCTTACAAGGCTCAGGAAGTTGAAAAAGTTTCAGGACTCATAAGTGCCTTCTCCAGAATTACCTAAACAGTAATGGTTGCTAGGGAGAAGGAAAGAAGGAAAGAAGAGTGAGAGAAAAATAAGCTTGGGCTGGGAAGACGGCTCAGTAGTTAAAGGCACATGTTTGCAATACCTGATGCCTGATGGACTGGGTTCAATTCCCTAGTGCCCACACAAAGACAGATGCACAAAGTGGTGCATGTTGTGGAGTTCAGTTGTGCAGTGGCTGGGGGCCCTGGCACCCCCATACTCCCTCTGTCTATGCCCCTCCCCCTCATAAATTTTTTTTTAGAAAATAAACATGTATGGGAGCAGAAAAGAGGCTAAATTGGGGGGGGGACACCACAGGAGAGGGCAAGACAGAGAATGAGGGCAAAACCAAAAACTTGCAAGAAAATGCCACAAGGAAACCTAATCTTCTTTATAAGCTAATAACATTTTTTTTTCAAAATTCCTACTCAATAGTAAAGACAATTTTAAAAGAAATTTGTTTCATGTTTTTTCCATTCCTTTCAAGTTATACCTTGTGGGAAAGAGATAAACACCCAATGACTAAATCAGAATTGGTGATGATGGTCAGGAAATTCAAGAAACATAATTTCCAAGGAACTTGATTGTCTAAGAATGCCCCCAGAAATAGACCCTAGGACAAGTACTTGGAATCTATTTGGGAGGTGAAGGAAATACCAGCTGGGCTCAGGTCAGGAAATGAGTCAGGGAGGGAGGGAAACCAGCCAAATGTCTGTGCATCACCCAGCAAGTCACCAGAGTCCAATGCTGGAAGCCAGACACTAATGGAAAGACCCACGGAGATCAGAGAGGCAACCTGAGGACCAATATCTGCTCCTAAGCACTTGAGGTGGGTAGATACCACAGGCTCTGCAAGGAAGGGATCTGGATTCGAGTCTCCCTGTCACAGTTGGGACAAGGTGCTCAACCTAAGATTCACGTCCTTCTATGCATCATGGGAGAGGAAGAGAGGAAATGCCCATGGGTCATTGTAGTGAAAAGCCGGACAATGGGAATTTGTACCTTATTTTTCTGAAGTGGGAGTGGCCTGAGAACTGGGGAGGGGGGTATAGCTGATGTGTGGAGGGAGTTTTGCAGCCTGAGAACTGGGGGTGGGGACAGCTGGTGTGTAGAGGGGGTTTTGTAGCCCAAACTCTTAATCTGGGATCTGCACTATGTCTGAGTACTGAGCATGAGTTATATACACTGCAAACGCACACACGTTAAAGTTAGACTTGTCCTCACGGAGCACCTGTCCTGTGTCATCCTGTAACCCCCCCCCCCAACACACACACTTTTATCCCTGACGGTTTTCCTTTCTTTTTAAATGCTTAAATTTTCTGAAATGAATATAGCTACTCCAGACTTGCTCAATTGGTGTTAACTCAATCTTTCTTTCCTCTTTTATTTTTGTTTTTGCTTTTTAAATGTATATGGAGCCTTTAAATTGAAAGTGAGGTTCTTGTTGACAGCATATACATAGGTCTTATTTTTTTTTTTTCACTCTGGGAATCTCTGGCTTTTTATTTCGCATTTAGACTAATGGCATTTAAAATGATTAATGGCATAGTTGGAGGAATATCTCCCGTTTTCTGTTTCTCCCCTTATTCCGTTTACTTGTTTTTTTCCATTCTTTTTCTGCCTCCTCGGTTTTAATCGAGCAGTCTATCTTATTCCATTTTCTCCCATGTCTTAGCATCTTAATTATCCTTAAAAATATGCTGAGCCATCAGGCACCTGTCACCTCGGTGACTCAGAAAGCTGAAGCATGAGGAGTGTTTGAGTTCGGGGGTTTGAGGCCAGCCTCAAACCCCTCTTCCTCGAGCTTCGGCAATTTCATATCCTTACTCAGCATCCTTTCTTTCTGATTCAGCTTTCCCAAAGCCTTCCTCACGACCCCAGGACCACTTCCTTAATGAAGCTCTTCCTCATCCCCCTCATCTCAGCCTGCTGCTGGAGATCACTAAGACCCCACCCAAAAGGGTTAAGGATGACAATCCCTCTGCTCCTACGTCCCCTTCGACATCCTAGACCACCCCAAGGTGACTTCGTTCCTCTAGGGAAAACAGCTAATGGCAGGTGCTCATACAAATACATTTTTAAAAATCCCTATTATGTCCAACAAAATTCTATGCTACTTTTTTTTTTTAATATCATTAATACTCATCTTGGGACTTCTTCAAATACCAGAATGTGGCCAGAGCCCACAGTGCCCGGATAAGTCACTTGCTTCCTCCCTCCATTTTTCAAACCTTGAGTCTGAGACTTCCTGACTGATCTTTCCATTCTTGACCTCTCTTTTCCTTCTAGTGTCTTCCCTGAGGCCAAAATGGTACCCACGGCTTTCCCTTCTTGCCCTATCAAATTCTATCTCGGGAAACATTTAGTAAGTAGTGAGTGATATGGACAGTCTCTTTCTCCCAAGTGACAGGGAGGGAACCTCAGTGAAGGTATTTCAGAGAGTGTTGGGCGTATGAGCCCTTCAGATTCACTCTGGCATCTGCTCTGGTAAGTGGAAGTTGAGTGAAGGTTTTTGCCTTCTATTGAGTTTTTAGATCTATTTTTGCAGAAGGAGAGAGAACCTTCTATTAGTTATTTTCTCATCACTGGGACTTATGAAAGCAACTTACGAAAGGAAAGGTTCTTTCACCTTGCATCTAGGCAGGAACCATGGCAGGAGCTTGAGGCAGGGGTCACCGTCAGTCCACAGGGAGAAAGCAGAGTGATGAACACCGCTGCTCAGCCAGCTCTCTCCTTTTATACAGCCCGGGACCCCAGGTCATGGAGTGGTGATGCCCACAGTTAAAGTGAGTCATCCCACCTCAACTAACCTAACCAAGATTAACCCTCACAGACATGCCCAGAGGCTCATTTCCTAAGGGATTCTAGGTCTGTTAAGCTCATGATCAACATAAACCCCACCTGTTCTCACCTTGTGCAGCAAGAGCCCAGGACCCAGCGCAGGTGCCAAGAGCCATCCCCATGACATTGTGATCAAGGATTCAAGTTCAGCAGGAGACTTCCAGTTCAAATTCTGACTCTGCCCTTGCTAACTGTGTGGACTTAAGCCTCTCTGTGGCTCCATTTCCCTGGATATCAAATGCAGAAATGATAGTGAGCTCTAAGAGCTGTCTTGAAGCAGAAATGAGATCTATGTGTATTAGGGCTGGCGCCACATGAACATCTGAAACACCCACATCCCTCCTTGTCATCTCATGCAAAGTCTACGATTCTGGGACTATCTAAGTCCCTGTTCGGTTTTCTGCCCTCCATCCAGTGAACCCCCAAATTCACATTCTGGAACATCGACATTAGAAGGCACTTTTCTTTCCACTTTGTTGAAGCCACCGTTTTAAAGATGACGAAATTGGAACCCGCAGAGTTCAGGGTCCTTGTTAAAGCCACATGCTTCTGATGTCTGGTTTCTTGCCCTCTGCCTCAGTAATCATCGTTCCTTTGAAGCACACATGTTTGCGTGTCCTGGCTAATGTTTAACCAACTGTGTCTCTAGTATAAATTTTACAGTTCCACTTGGGGTCATTTCAGGTCTTCTACCATGTTTTTCTAAGAGGGCACCACCACAGGCTGCTCAACCTCCCCCAGATGCCATGCTGGTATCTTGCCACTTGCCAAGGGTTCCAGATACTGCCTTCTCCAAAGAAGGCTGTTCCACCCAGAACCATGAGTCTGGAGGTCTCGTCGAGGCTGGGAAAGTATCCAGGCCCCTGGTGCTCTGAACCTGGGTCTGTCTCAGCCTCTGGCTTCATTTGAGATCCATGGACCCTGGAGTTGGATGTCTGGCCCAGAGGCCTCAGCAGCCTCGAAAGCATCCTCCTATCCTGCTTTTCTGATTCTCTATAGTAACCTCGAACACTAGGGACAGACCACCACACGTGTCAGCAACAGACATGGAGAAAACGGGCTAATGAGAGTCCAGTGAGGGGAGTCTCACAGCTCCTAGGAGAGTTAACCTCAGTGTCAGATGCACATGATAGAAATGCTGGTGTCCCACTGCAGGGCCACCCCAGGTCCCCAGCATCCGAGATCCGATCTCAAAGTGTGAAGGTCAGCTGCCGACAGGTGCAGACACCGAGTGTCTGGATGAAAAGCCCTCAGTGATTCCACGGAGCTGCCCCACACCCAGGGTGGCCAGACTTATTAAAAAAAAAACAAAATCAAACAAAAAAATCCATAGGATACCTAGTTAAATCTGAATTTCAGACAGCAATGAATATTTTTTAGTGAAAGTACGTTCTATGTGATCCTGAGGGCACAGTTACACTTTTTAAAAACAGCTTTATACCTGAAATTCAAATTTAACTGGGTATCAAGTATTTATCTAGCGACTCTTCCATTCTCCCCACCCTCAAACAGGAAAGTGACATTCAAAAATATCGTTTAAAAAACAGATATTCAGTGTATAAATGTAGGGAAATATGGAAAATAAAATCTAGTCATAATTTTGCCACCCAGGGTGAAACAGTGTTGACATCTTGGTCTGTTTCTCTCTGTCTGTCTCTCTGTCTCTCTGTCTCCACTGTCGGCTTTTTATTTTGAATAATGTGTTACCCTTAAAATTTGGACCAAAGCAAATATAATTTTATATTATTTTTTCCACAGAAAAGGAAATGCATAAGACTAAACTTATATAATTTTGTCTTACTTCACATATCATTATATATTACATAATGTATATGCTCTGGAGAGTTGATAGATGGATGATGGATCACAGATATTGATAGGGCCAGTTAACAGGTTTCCTTGGATGTTGGAAGAAGGTATGAGACAAAAAAGACATTAATATGCGAGAGACAGGGATGGAGAAACTGCTCAGAATTGAATGCACATGCCTGAAAAGCCCAGTGATCTGGGCTCCATTCTCCAGTACCCACTTAAAGCCAGAGTGATATTTGGGAAGGAGTGTGATGACCCATGAGCCTCACCTGCAGAACCACTGTTGGAGTGTTCACACTCCAGATGGAAGTACAGTCTATCTGGAAAGTCTTGCACCTCAGAGGCCCATCCATAGGGCGAGACAGATCTCCACACTGTGACCTCCCCAGAGCTAGGGGGATCTAAGGACCTTACAGTGATCCCAGAGTCTGGTAGAGTAGGAACTTGGTAAAAGTTAGAGCAGATGGTCTACTTCTTAGGATTTGTGCTTCGATCAACTCTGAAATATTCTGAAGTTGTGTACAGAGCAACAGACATTGTTGTTGTTTTTTAATACATTATGAGGGGTGTGGGGAGATGGCTCAGCAGTTAAAGACACTTGATTGTAAAGCTTGCCAGCCGGGGTTTGATTCCCTAGTACTCAAGAAAAGCCAGATGTACAGAGTGGAACATGAATTTCCAGTTGTTTTTTTTTTTTCTCATTCTGTTTCTCTCTCATACATAAATAAAATATTTTAAAATTCTTTTTTATTTATTTATTTTTATTGTCCATAATGAGTTACATTATTTAATGGGCAAACAATAAGTTGTTATCCCCCGTTCCCCAATGCTCCTCTTCCCCATCCCCAATCAGCTGGATGTCCTCCTCCTTGGGTAGTCTGGATCAGTCCTTGGGACAGGGGACCATGGATAGAAAAATATTCTTTTAATAAATGAGATTATATCAAGTCAATGTAAGCATAGGAAATTGTGCTAAAACCCATGGTTCAAATTAGTGGTGAAAAATGCTTAGTGGATAGTTGGAGTTAAGGTGAGTTATAAAAGTCTCCCAGCATCTGGTGAAAAGTGAGCAACATCTCTTACTTTGGCAGAAAAAAGAAAGAAGAAAGAAAGAAAGAAAGAAAGAAAGAAAGAAAGAAAGAAAGAAGGAAGGAAGGAAGGAAGGAAGGAAGGAAGGAAGGAAGGAAGGAAGGAAGGAAGGAAAGAAAGAAAGAAAGAAAGAAAGAAAGAAAGAAAGAAAGAAGGAAAGAAAGAAAGAAAGAAAGAAAGAAAGAAAAACAGAAAGAGAGAGAGAGAAAGAAAGAAAGGAAGGAAGAAAGAAAGAAAGAAGAAAGAAAGGAAAGAAAGAAGAAAGAAAGGAAAGAAAGAAAGAAAGGAAGGAAGGAAGGAAGGAAAGAAAGGAAAGAAAGAAAGAACGAACCAGAAGCCAATGGCTCAGAAAAAGCCTAGCCCCTTCTATCAGCCCAAAGCCTTTTTATAGTCCTCATAAAGGGCTTTTCTTTGAGATAATAAATAACAACATCCCTTAAATAAATACAGTTGTGGGTTTCAAGTGGCTATTTTTTGACACACAACCCATGAGGGCATTATCTTGGCTCATCCTGGTATAATTCCTTCAAAGTGACTGGGCCAGAGAGGAAGAGGAGGAGACATGATGAGAACACAGTGGTGAGCGTAGCTTGCTGATGACCTCGGGATGGAGATGTATGAAGGGCTGGATGGGGTTGACAGGGACCCAGTGGTGCTTGGCTGGGGTGGAGACAGGCCCACATCTGCATCTTTCTTCCACACCTTTGAAAAGAAGCATCATGGCGTGTACAGGGACCATCTCTTAACACCCTGTCTGGAGTTACTTTTAGCTCTCTTGGAGCACAATGGGTGTGTGGGGGGACTCACAGAGGAAGATCGCAGAGAGAGAAGCTTCATGAAGTGTTCGGGTAGACACTTCATATTTTCAGTCTGTGAAGAAAGCATCTCCTGGCAGGCAGGCTTACCAAGTGTGTGCGATTTGTGGTGGGGTCGTCCAAGGCTTGTCTGATACCCCATTTCCCGGCCCAAGATCAGCACCTTGAAGAATCCTACTTCTCACTGATGGCTGACATATGAGGTGACAGGCAGGGAAATGGCTTCCTTTGGCTGCCTGTGTGTGTCCCCACTTACAAGCCCTTCTGGACTTAGCAAGGATGACCCCTCTGCTGTTTGCGACATCATGGACTCCCAACGGCTTCTTCGTGAAGAATACTTGGCTTGGAGGAAAAGAATCATGTGAGTTTAATACAAAAAAATACATCTCTTTTTCAGTATTAATGTTGCTGTTGAGTAATTTTGAGTGTTTTAGATTGTCTGGATTTTCAGCTCAGATCTGCGTTTGCAGAAATCATTTGTATGGTGCTCTAAGGACACTGAACATATTAGATTTGTGCATTGTCTCTTGCCAAGTGCATTGCCTTGTGGGGCGGTGATTTTGCTCAGAGAGGGGACAATGGAGACCCCACAGGGTCTCAGTGACTTCTCCCCACAGCTGCACAAGCTTGCTCCTGAACCCCAGAGACTTTCCAATGACCCACAACAGGCCTTTGTCTGGACACAACTCTAATTCCCATGTCTCCTGACAGCCAGAGAGTTCTCCAATTCTGATCACCTCTAATATGTGAGCTCATTTCTCTTCATCTCTGCAGACAGGTGGCATCGGTAGTGACCTTCATGAAATAAGTACTCAACTCCCTTGGTTTTGAGATAGCTTTGTCACAGATGATTTCAAGCCTAAATCTTATGCTTGGCACCAGCAGCCAAAGCCCCATAACTTTTTCCATCTCTTAGCTTCTTCCTTCCACTTTCCTACTACAAGGATAGTCTGAGATCGAAGAATCAGGGTCCGGTCACTCTAACTGACTTATCCAACACATCCATTGAGCCCAAGGAGTGGATTGTCCTGTACTCTTCGTGAAACAGCTCAGAAACCCACCTGGATTTTCATGGAAGTTTGTCAAGCTTGCACAGCGGGAATTAGAATCCTCGTTTGCTTCCAGGTCACACTTGTCACTGGTCCTGTGACCCAGAACACCGCTTTCAATACAGCACAATCAGCACACCCTGTCTGTGGGCACTCCTATCGAACAGAGGGATGACGAGGAGAAGGAGGCAGGATGGCACCATGAGCATCGGGAGAGGCACCTGCTGAGAGGACAGAAGTGCTTGGGCACACCAGAGACCAGAGACAGTCCGTTCTGGAGGAGGAAGTGAGCCAAGGAAGAAATCGTCAATTCTCAGACAATTAGGCCCAGGAAGTCAATTCTTTGGGTGACAATAGGATGATGTTGGAATTTAGTAGTTGGATGATAGGGTTGATTGGAACTGATTTCAAATTTGATTGGAAAGCCCACAATATGCACATTCCAGTGCTTTCTTCCATTAGCTATTGACTGATAAAATGATTTCCAAGTTTCAAAAACGCTCACTTCCCGTTATGCACATGATTGTTTTAGGTGCTATTTGGGGGGGGGGGAGAAGAAAGGGATCGAGGACAGAGCAAGAGTAAGGCAGTGTCTGTCTATCCATACTGACCCAATAGATAATTCTAGCAAATGTTTTTTGATGGTCCTTTTACAGAATGGATAGATGCTAGTCAGGGGCACACGCCTTGTTCTCCAGGGGAGTGTGAAGGAGCTATTCATTCATAGCCATGTTTTCAACAACAGAGCAGCACTGTGAATATCCACAGGACACTGAGAACCGATGGAAATCTGCATGTTTTCGAAGGTCTTTGGCTGGCATCAAGGCACTGCCTTCTAGCAGTCAGAGGCCTTTTTTCGACTAGAATCTTCCTTGAGCTTGACAGGTGGGCTTTGTCTCTTGCTAAGGATACTGTCTTATCAGATGTTGGTTTGGCTCAAAGATGGAAAAATGCAGACCCAGTGACTTCTCTCCAGAGCCACGTAGTTCTTTAATTCCTGGTTGATAGCAGAGGTTTCTATGACTTGTTCCCTGGCCTTTGCCTATATGCAAACCCTGATCCCATGGTGTCTCCTTTCAGCCAGCAACCATGACGACCTCCAATCTATGAGCTCATTTCTCCGCACTTATTCCAAAAGCTCCGCCATCGATTTGCGACGTTAATGAAGTAAGTACCCAGCTCTGCTTGTTCGTGAGCTATTACCTCCGTATTGATTGTGGCTTTAATTGACAATTACTCGAATGGGCTGGGCTACACTGAGCTTTTATTAATTTTCCATTGTGATGCTCATTACTAAACTTCATTACAATTGTGTAACAATGTCAACTCCCCACTGTGGCTAACTGAAGTGGAAAATTCCACTGGCTCTTTCCCAAACCTACTTATCCTGGGAAATGAAAAATTTGGTATTGTTAAATTTGAGATTAGGATTCTATGCCTTAATTCTGCGGGAAGAGAATCATGGCCGTGGCTAGGAAAATAACTCGAATCTGATAAATCATTTTGCTTTCTCACTGTTATTTCAGAGGACATGTGTTACTGAGACTCGCTCTTCTCCATAGAGAAATAGTGAGCTCTGTGCTAATGCTAAACTGTATTCATCTCCCCTTCCATTTTGATTTTTGCTTCATCTTAATTAAGGGTGAGAAGGAGATTTTATGGCTTTCGACATTTTTTTTCATTTCCGTCAGACAGACCCTGTAAACAGATTTAAAAAATACATTTGGTGCTGGAGAGGGGGTTCAACAGTTAACGGTGTTGGCTCTGCAAGTCTGTCAACCCAAGTTCAATCCTCAGCACCCACAAAAGGCTGGATGCAAGTGGCCCACAGGTCTAGAACCCCAATGAGCCCAGGGGAATGGGTCGTAGAGCTTGAGGGGTGGTGGGTGCTATGGGGCATTATGGGGTCAAATAACCCATGTGCTCTCTTCCTCTTTTCAGCTTGTTCAAAGGGGAGCAATGACTCTTGGGACTGTTATGTGTCATGGCTGGAAACAGAACCGGATCATGTAGTCAAGCGCTGATCCAGATGTATCTGGGAGGTTGTTTTACAGATGTGGTTAGCATCAGCCATCATTGACATTAAGCTGATTCCTCTCAAAAAAACCCAGGCTTCCATGTAACAACACACTTGGGCCAGGAAGACCGGGCTGAGTACTAGGATATCCAGGATCCCTTGCCACAAGGACTAATACAGAGAGCCCACGGAGGAGGATATCCAACTGATCAGGGATGGGGGGGGGAATTGGGGAAGTCGGGATAACAACTCATTGTCTGCCCACTAAATAATGTAACTCATTATGGACAATAAATATATATATTTAAAAATAAAACAAAAACCCAGGCAGCCCTTGTCTCTAGCCTGATGGAAGTTCTTCAGACCACAAACGAAGATTTCCAGAGGAAATCCTGTCTCAACATGTGTCATGAATTCCTGCCCCTTTGTGACTGGCAGTTTTGGGACCTGCCAGTCCCATGAGTCTCTTGAGGTACATGTGTCTCTCTTGGCTCTACTTCCCTGATACTTACAGGCCTACCTTAGCTACAGCTAGTCACCCTGCCAGCGGTCACATCCTTCCAAGACTGTCCCAAACTTGCCAACAGAGTGTGTGAGGGTATAAAGACCCTCTACCAGGGCAGCTCTACTAGAATGGACTCACTTCAGAGTCGCCTGCCAGCTTGTGTCTAACACAGCCAGGCTAATTCCTTGCCTTGTTCCCTGAATGAACCTATTTTCCCATTTTCTGCTTCCCAATAACGCAGTCTGCAATGCCAAGGATAAGCCCTTTCAAATCTTAATACAGCGCACTGCCTGAGGGTGTTAGAATTCTCTGAGTGACAACAGACACTTCAAAATATTGATGCTGAGACACGGAGGAGACGAAAGGGTGGTTGGATGGCTTACCAAGACTGAAGACATTATTTTTAAAAGACAAATCGAAATTTACTTCTTTGGTAGCTAATTAAAGATATAATTTATGGCTGGAGAGATGGCTTAGCAGTTAAGGCACTTGCCTGCAAAGCCTAACAACCCGAGTTGGATTCACCAGTACCCATGGAAAGCCAGATGCACAAAGTGGCCCATGTATCTGGAGTTTATTTGTGTCAGCTGGAGGCTCTGGTGCGTTGTCTCTCTCTCTCTCTCTCTCTCTCTCTCTCTCTCTCTCTCCTCTATCTCTATCTCTCTCTTTCTCTACTTGCAAATAAATATATTAAATATATATAATTTAGGAGCCAGACATGTTGGCACACACCTTTAATCCCAGCACTTGGGAGGCAGAAGTAGACAGAACACCATGAGTTCGAGGCTACCCTGAGACTACAGAGTGAATTCTATAGGTCAGCCTGGGCTAGAGCGAGACTCTACCTCGAAAAACCAAACACACACACACACACACACACACACACACACACACACACAAGAAAGAGCTTGGGACAAGCAGGGGTGGATTCAGAAGCCATAGGTTGTTACAGGAAGATCCCAGTGCCAGAGGTGGATTACCACTCAATGAGTTGTTGGTTAGAGAAGCAACTGAATCCCCAGCCAAATAATATAGGTTATTGTCAATGCACTTGGCTGCCCACCAGAACTAGATGGTAAGACCATATTGCTGACGGCACCATGTGCTTTGGTTGTAGAGCACTGAGAAACTAAGCTAGAACTGAGCTGGAAGCCTCCTCCCTGCAGACTAGCCATCATGAAGTTAAGAGAGTCCTCAATATCCTTCGCCAGGAGCTGATCCTGTAAGCCCCACCCCTGGCCAGATATGCTTTCGAATAAAACTTTAATTTTGTTTATTTGTAATTCAACTTGAAAGCATTCCAAGTATATTTAGTTTGTCTTGATCAGTTTTTTTTTTCCAGAAGATAAATCTGGCGATCACTTATGGCCTTGTGGTCATAGAAAATAAAATTTCAAATTACATTTTTTATTTATAGCAATAAGTTTGAAAAGGGTGACTTGAAAACACTTGAATACAAACATTATATTAAAATAAAATTTTGTAGGCTAAGAGAAATTCAAATATGAATGCATGGAAAAAAGAGACTAAAAAAATTCCCATGTGTCAAATAAAAAACTTTTTGGTGTATGTGTTTATATGGCTGATGGTGATATCAAATTTCTATGTATGTAAATTTTACTGGTATGACGGAAAGTTTTATTTTAAAATGTCATGATTTATTATACACCTCTACCTTTTAAAAAAATTTAAAGCAGTATACTTGGGGCTAGAAAGATGATTCAATAGTTAAACTCTGGCTGCTGTTCAGATCCCTAGAACCTCTGTAACGTAAGACATAAAGTGATACATGCATCTGCAATCCCAATGGGCCTAGATCATTGGGTAAAAAAGTCAAGAGAACCCTACAACTCACAGACCAGCTAGTCTGACATTTACTGCAGCAGAAGCAACAAGAGAGACCCTGTCTTAAATAAAGTAGAAGAGAAGGACCAACCCCCAGAGGCTGTCCACTGCCCTCCACTCATGTGTCGTGGGACATGTGTGCCCATACACACACCGAATAAAAGAATTTGTAGACTTATAAGTTATCAAAGTCAACTTAAAGGTCTCACAAGGTATCAGAACCTTAAATTTTCTGTGAAAAGAGTTCAATGACATGTGTTGATTCGTCCCTGTGGTCTTTGAACCAAAATTGAACACCTGTCTCTATGTTGTGTCTAAACACAGATCCTGGGGGCATGGTTCTCCCTGTATTTCTGAGCACATGGTTGAAGTACAGAGACAGGCAGTTTTCCCTCAA
Organism: Zapus hudsonius; assembly: GCA_004024765.1. Classification (NCBI taxonomy): domain Eukaryota; kingdom Metazoa; phylum Chordata; class Mammalia; order Rodentia; family Dipodidae; genus Zapus; species Zapus hudsonius. Next base: position 9,547 of record PVHP010020368.1, on the reverse strand, counting down.
TTCCTTCTGCAGCTCCTCAGAGGTGGTTTCTGGCAGTAAGACAGTGCTCGAATCTCCCCAAAGGAATTTAATATCGGCTGCTCCTTCCCCACACTGGCCCACATCCTGGTCTCCAGCTCTCTTTCTGGTCCTTCTTCAGAATAAGATTCCTGCTGAAGATGTGACTCTTGGTCCTTCCAAAATAATAATTAAACTTGTACAAATGATCCTGACATGTTGGGTGCTTACTATGTGCTGAACAATATCAAATAAAATCTGCTACATGCTTGGATCAGAATTCCTCAAGAAAAGGGGGGGGTATTCTATCTAGGGGATCCAGTCATTCCTTTAAGGGGAGCCCCTTCTGTTTGCTTTACAAAGCTCTCCTAACTATTCTGTTTAGAACTGGCTACGGAATCAATCTTTATCTGGTTGCTAGGATACTAAGCTAGGATACTATGTCTTTGGAGCAGAAGTTAAGAATCAATTTCCCTGTGCTTTAAAGAACATGTATTTAAGTAAATTACTTCCCCAGAAATATTGATTCATCTCAACAGCATTTAAATAATATAGAAAACAAGAGCATTTGTCTGTGGAAGTTGCAAGACAGTTGATGACGTGCACTTAACAAAAATATATTTACACAGATCATCTTCATCGCCTTCAAGAGAGAAAAGAAGCCTTAATGTAGTAATTGGACTATTTATGTAATGAACTCTCGTGGGCTGTTGCATAAATAATGACTCCCGATCAGTGCGAATGTTTTTATGTAAAAACTGGCTTAGTGAGCTTTCCGAAGAGTCTGGTCCCGTGATCGCAAATCCAAGGCCAAGTTCACGTTAGCAAACAAGGCACTGTCACTGCAGAAGCACAAAGATGTATTGTGAGACTGATTAAGCTGCAGTCCTGGGAAGTGTCCTGCTGGCCAGCCGCTGTCCTCAGCCTGTCCTAGGACACCCTGAGCCCAGCCCCAGGGAGGATCGCCAGCCAGCCAGCCTGCAGATGCTTGTTTGTGGCGGTACCGCTTGTCATACACTTGCCAGAGAAACACGTGTTTGTTTTCGTAATCGACATTTGGAACATTGCCACTTAAGATATTGGTTGGAAAAATATACATTTAATATGGAAATCATTAGCTAAGTTCAAACACCAGTTAGGTCACAAATGGAAGCTGTAAAGTGAGGAGGACGCAATCAGAGCCAGCGTTTTTATTTCCCCTTGTCAGAATTAGCTAAGAAAATGGTGTCCTCTCTTAGGTGCTGCTGAATGTTACCAGGCAACAGAATAAGAAAAAAAGTGATTTATTTCCTTCTCCAAGTGTATGGCTTATGAATTATCGAAGATACCAGCAAAAGTGTATTTGCCTAGTATTAATATTTAAATGCCATTTTCCTATTGAATGTACATGTTCTGTATTAATCTTTTAGATTAGACAGTACAAATTGATGTTTCCTAAGTGGAAGACTCCTTCTTCAGTTCACTTCTGATTATCCATGGGAGCTGGTGGAAGGAAACGTACAAGTCATCTAACACAGCGGGGGATGCAGAAGTGGGCCTTGGCTTCTGAGTGCATTAAATTTTTTAGTAGCAGAAAAAAAACTAATTACATTTGAAGGGAGAGAGTTATTTGGAAGGGAGCTTGGGTGGTAAGAGGGGACATTTATATAGTAAATCTATTATATCTGGCCAGAGTTAATCCATAAATAGAAGGCGAAATTATACTACACTGAGTTTGCCAATGAAGGAAAGGGCTAAACATTTTCTTAATTAAAAAATTTCCCTGTATGATTGAAGCAGTATTTTTAGTGATGATGAAAACCAGAAGCCAATGATAGTCCAGGGTAGTAATCTGAGCAATTAGGAGGTAGAGGCAGGAGGATAAGGAGTTCAAGGTCATCCCCTGACAGCCTGGGCTACACTAGACCCTAGCGTGAGCATCCAAATTCAGACGTACCAGCCGGACATGGGAGCATAAGTCAGTATTCCTGTGTGCCTGGGGCAGATGGAAATTAGAGACATAGCCTGGGCCACACGGCAGCGACAGAGACCCTCTGTCCACCACGGAGGAAGTTGTCCCCTGACCTCCACCCACCACTCAAGGTTTACACATATGTACACACACACAGACCCCCCCACACACACACAAGCGCATGCACGCACAAAGATTTAAAAAGAAATGAAATAGCCGACCCAAGACTATGTATAAATGAAAATGCTTTGGAACAATATGTTTGAGTTTTAATTTCTTTGAAAAAAAATTAACAACATCGAAATCCACCTGTGAACACATAAGAGCTAAAACCAACAAATCAAATCATAATATACTTTAAAATTCAATCAAATTGAAACCCAAATTCTTGTTCTCAGCCTTTTGTTCATCCTATACAAACATTAGCTCATGTTTATTTGTTGAAATCAAAGAGTCAGACACTATGAGTTTGGAATAAGCAAATGGAAAAAATATTCATTAGCACTTCAAGAAACCTGACTTTGTATCCCGAATCCACCCATTACTAACTGTTCCCACTTGTAAATTTCATGAGAAAGATAAGCGATATAATGCATGGATATTTGAAGTACTTCGAGCTCCCTAGAACTTAATAATTCAAAGCATTACAGTAAATTCCCATTTCTTCTGAATCCAAACTACCAGAAAGCTGAAATAATGAGAATTTTTTTGGTGCCATTTATAAAATGGTAATGTCCCTAGAGCCTTACAAGATTCTAAATTCTTTTGAACCATCCCAGAAAGTTTTAATTTTGTGGTAAGGGTGACTGAAAGAGCTCTAATTCTTTGAAGATAGTAATTAATCCACGTGTAGCCAATGGTAAGTCTTCTTTTCAACTTCAATGTAGAAATACTATCTTTGCATTTCCAGGCATCACTAGGTTTGTGTCTCCAGCCTAATCAGACCCTCAAATGTGTAGCACACCATAAACCTTAGGAAGTTCGATGACGGAGCACATGTGTCCTAATATATTAGCTGTAAATGATTCTGTGTGGTTGTAAGTAAAATTAAAAGCTAATAATGCAAGCACATGGAAGCCAAGGCCCAGAGGGCTCTGGGGATCCTGGAAATGTATTCTCTCTCTCTCTCTCTCTCTCTCTCTCTCTCTCTCTCTCTCTCTCTCTCTCTCTCTCTCCTCTCTCTTTCTCTCTCTCTCTCCATATTTCCTTTCTTCTCTTCTCATACTGTATTATGGGGTTAAGCATTAGAGAGAAACCACTTGCTATAAGCCCTGTTAGAGCTGTAGGAAGAAAAAACCAATAAGCCTCATTGGTGTCATGGGTGCAATTCCCAAACCCTACGGACCCCTCTATCCCTCTCTCAAAACAATGACCAGGGAGGTTAGGACCACTGTTTTGAAAATCAGTAGCCATCGTGGGCAGAGGGAGGAGAATGATCAGACATGCAGGTTCTCAGACATCTTGCTTTCAAGACATGGAGTCTTGAAAGTTACTGAGGACCCCAAAGAGCTTTTGTTTATGTGACTGACAGCTTTTAGAAGCTAAACCCAGAGATCTAAAATGATTTGATTTTTAATTCATTAACCAAACAACAAACCCTTTGTGTATTGATGTGGATACTTTTAAATTTACGACGACTGTATTTTCCCAAGTCAAAAGATGAGTGAGAAGCAACTAGCATTGTTTTCTAATTTTCACAGATCTCGTTAATGTCTGGCTTGATGTAAAACAGCTGGATTCACGGTGTCTGCTTTTGCACTTACTGTGTGTGTGAGACAGGAAAGCAGCCTTACACAGACATGTGTGTGTGGGTGTGGGGGGAGGAATAGTTCATAGCCTTGTTCTGTGATGACATTGGTTTTGGCACTACCCCCAAAGTTGACAAGCGCTGGGTCCTACGGTGCACAGTACAAACCATGTCCATGAACATTTCCTGCCTGGTGACAAGAGCATCAGCGAGTCCTCTTGAATTTTCACTCTGATGATTTGATAACTTCCAGACTGCACATCTGGAATGTGCCGGATGACTGATTTTTACAGGTCTTCCAAGTGTTGACACATGTCATGATGTACTATATATTTTTTAAAAAATCACATTTTCTTTTTTTTAAGTACTTTTATTCTTTGCAAGCAGAGAGAATAGAAAAAGAGAGAGAGAGAGCGGCAAGGCCATTGCCAGGGCCTCCAGCCACAAACAAACTCCAGATGCATAAGACACTTTGTGCATCTGGCTTTACGTGGGTGCTGAGGAACTGATCTCAGTCAATTCACGTTTTCTAATATTATTATCAGTCCATCATAAGGGAATTTCTAAACACCAGGAAGCTGTTGCATTCACAGCCACAGAGGCAAGTTTTCCAAAATTCTGAATTTCACTGACTTTTCACTCCAGCAATAAGGGCGGTCAGCCAAGTGCCTTGCAGTAACAGGCTGACCTGGGTCATTTTTTTTTTAAGAAAAAAAATTGTTATTTTAAATTTGAAATGACTACATCACTAGTATTTATCTGCCAGGTATTTGCTCAAGTGAAGACAAAAGACAAAAACTGAGGCAAAAGAACTCGAGGCAGGCTGAATTCACAGCTCAACAAATCAGCTACACACATTTCCTCAACGTAGTGGTCATACTTGGGTTTGTGAACTGTTCTATACACACTTCCTTTTTTATCACAAAGAACATTAAAAACACACGTAACAGAAGGTCAATGCTTAGAAGAAAAAAGAAACCTCACAATTCTTAGCTGCTTCATGTAGGACATTGAATGAACTTTCTCTCTTCCTGCGGATACACTGGGGGTCCTGTGTCATCTGCTTTGTTGTTTTAAGCATCAGTGCTAATGTCAACAGAGTGAAGAAGGTTGATATCTTTTCAGTGTTATTAAATAATCATTTTGCCTTCTCAGGGTGTCCCCAATGCTGCCTTCAGGGCATCACTCTGCTAAACAGACATTCGCATGAGCTGAAATCATTGAAGGATCCAGGCTCACTTAGCTCAATATCTTCCTTGTTTTGCGTCTTTTAAATCAAATTATGAACTTTTACTGTATGAGCAAACTGTGTACTGTTCCCATCAGGTTATACACTTAGAATTCCTCTTCCTACCTCCATTCCAAGGAGGTTCCTCCTCAGTGGGATTATTGGTATTCAATGTGGGGTCATAAATGCATCAATCAGTTTCTGGGGTGAGGGGACAATGCCTCAGGATACTCCTTCCCATCCTGTGGCTCTTACTTCCCCCTCTTCCACCATAACCCAATGAAACTTAGAATGCACTCAATATCTTCTTGACAGAAAGAAAATGCATACCCATTGCATACAAAGCCTAAGGACACAGGTTTGATTCTCCAGTACCCACATAAAGCCAAGATGCACAAAGCAGCATATGCATCCAGAGTTCATTTACAGTGGCTTGAGGCCCTGGTGTTCCCACGCTTTCTCATCTCTCTGCTTGCAAATAAATCATAATAAATCAAATATTTTTAAAAAATATATGGATGTAACAAATCAGTTACACCAACATATTTAAAGGATATGACAAGTAGCCATTTATCCTAAGAATGTCAGTTTCATTTAATATTTTTTAAATCACCATATATAAATACAATTTACTGGATGAGCAAGCCCCAAAAGAAAAGCATAAGATCATCTTAATAATTCAGAAAAAGTCTTTGATAAAATCCAACAGCATTTGTGATGAAAAATTCCCAGCAAACAACAAAAGCAGGAGAATGCCCCCAACTTACCTAATAATGAACGAATACGAGAGACACAGCTGATGAATGATTAATGATAAAGGGATGATTGATGGCTTTCCTCCAAGGTCAGAAATAATACCAGGCTGTCTGATCTCACCACATCTATTTAGAATTGTGCTGGCGGTGGTAGTCAGTGCTATAAGGCAAGAAAAGAAAATATAAGAAATGCATATCATAAAGAAAAAAGTAAAATTGTCTTTATTATTTAAAGATGACAAGACCATCTATGTTAAAACTCAGTGGGAAATATATACATATATATTAAAGTTACTAGAACTAAAAACTACTGTAGTCTTATTATAAGCTACAAGGACCTTTAGTGTAACCTCATTATAAGCTACAAGGTCTAGATGCAAAGATCACTTGTATCTTTATTATACAAGCAGTGATGAATACATGTAATTTATAACAGCATCAACACAGTGAACTAGTTATGTAGACATCTGATAAGAAGTGCAAGATCTCTACACTGAAAACAGGACCCTTTCAGAGATAAAGACGTTTTAAAGAAATGGGAAAATATATTGTATTCTTCAGCTAGAAATTTTAAGAAAATATCAGCTTCTTCCAAGTGAATCTATAGATTAAACTTAACCCTAATCAAAATGCTTACATTAATTATGAGGACATTGACAAGCTGATTCAAAAATTCAAGTGGGTCTAGAAAGATGGTTCAGTGGTTAAAGGTGTTTTGCTTGCAAAGCCTGATGTCCGGAATTTGATTCCCCAATACCCAGGTAAAGCAGACACGCAAAATGACACATGCATCTGGAGTTCATTTGCAGTAGCAATAGGCCTTGGTGTGCCCATTCATTCTCTGACACATACTCTCTCCCTCTCGCTATTTGTTTGCAAATAAATATTTATCAGGAAATATTTACAAAAATTCAAATGGCAATATAAAAGGCCTCAAATACCTAAAATAACTTTGAAAATAATAGAGTTTTCTAGCTATCAACCTGATTTCAAGAAGTGTTAAAATCTGGAGTGATTTGGACATGGTAGCATTGGTATTATGACAGAGAAAGAAATAGATCAGTGAATGAAAAAACAGAATGTCTGGATTTAAAGAAATAACATTCAAATACGTGGGCAGCTGGTTCTCTGTAATAGTGCCAAGGCAGCTCAGTTAGCATTTCAGTAAATGCCACTAGAAGAACTGAATATCCATGTGTAAAAAAAGATATTTGATCCATATGTTTTACCATATAAAAATAAACTATTAATTTATCACAGGATGAATGTAAAACCCCCCCAAACTATAAAACTTTTAGAAGAAAATGTACGAGAAATTGTGATGTCTGGGCATTAGGGCCAAACCTTCTTTAATATGACACCAAACACACACACACACACAATCCATTCCATAAAAATACTAAAGTTTATGGCTTTGACCTCATCAAAACTAAACACACTGTTCAGAGAATAAACAGATGACTCACAGTTCTGGAGAAGATGATTACAAACTATAACTCTGACAGAGGACTTGAATATATAAATTATGATAAATATATAAAGGCTTTAAAAATATAACAAGAGCAAAACGCAGTTTGTTAAGTCATGGAGGTAAGGGTATCAGCAAATCACTATAATGACATTAACTTTACATATGTCTCATTGTATCAGTCATACCTAACTCAAATTATTTTAGAGGCAGAGAGGTAGGAGGATTGCTGTGAGTTCAAGGCCACCCTGAGACTACATAGTGAATTCCAGGTCAGCCTAGACTTGAGTGAGACCCTACCTAGACTCCCCTTCCCCCCACCAAAAAAAATAAGGTAGGAAAGGATTAAGGAACATACCCAATGTTGACCTCTGACCTCTGGCCTTCACACTCATGCATGTGCACCTGTACACACACACACCCTCAAGCATGCACATATCACACTCATAAACGTGTAAAATGATGGAGTATGCTCCTTAGGAAAGGCATTCCAAGTGGTCCTCTCTGGCCTACACATACACACACGTGTGTGTACACCAACACACCACACACACATACACATAAATAAAAGAAAAAAAGAATACATAAATCCGTGTGCTTGGTTGTATCAGTCATGCTGTTGGAACAAAACACCCCAACAGAAGCAGGAAGGAAAGGGTTTATTTTGGCTTCCAGTTTTGGGAGGAAGTCTATCATGATGGGGAAGGCATGGCGGGAGCAGACAGCGAGCATCACAACTTCACATCAGCAGGGGAAATGTAGAAAGAATGTAAACTGGGTGATGGGGCTGAACTATAAAAAAAAAAAAATCCCCAGTGACACATTTCCTCCAGCAAAACTCTGCCTCCTAAAGGCTCCACAACCTTCCCAAACTGCTGGCGATTAAATATTCAAACACAAGAATCTATAGAAGGAGTGGAATTTTATATCCAAATAATTTCACCACAATGGTGAAATGAGTCAAGTGAACACAAGTTTAGCTTTCTGAAGAAAACCCATGATGGAGGAGCCGAAGGGATGGCTCAGGTGGGTAAGAACACTTCTCTTGCTATCATGATGCCCTGAGGGGGTCCTGAGACCACTGGAGTTCAATTCCCCAACACTCCCATTGTCCCACAGGCCTGTAACTCTAGTCCTATAGGGAGCTCATTATGGCTCATAAAAATGGCAGCTCATGTCAGTGAGACTCCATCTCAAGGAAACGTGCGGATAAGCAGCAGAGAGGGACCTGCCAGGCTGTCCTCTGACCTCAAAATACACTCACATATATGCATATACCCCCTACCACACACACATCACACTATGTATACGCACATGACTACAGGGGTTCACAGTGTACTAACCTCTAATACTGATTCCTTTTCTTTCTTTATTACTTTTTTTTTCCTTCCTTTCTTTTCTCCCCTTTCTTTCCTGCTTTACTTCCTCTCTTTCTTCCCACCCCAACCCCTTTCTTTCTCTTTGGACCAGGGTCTTACTTTCTACCTAGACTTGTCTGACTCTCACTGGGTAGTCCAGGCTGGTTTTGAACTCACAGCAATCCTCCTGCCTCAGCCTCCTGAATGCTGGGATTCAAAGCATCGACCACCACACCAACTCGAATTTCTTGACTGAGCTAACTGCTCATTCTTACCTTCATTTCCTCCCCAGGGCTTCTGTGCAATGTGGTGTGTGAACACCTCTCTAACTCTGAGAGTTCTGGGGGGGGTGCTCCCCACTTCACAGGAAGTTTGTGGGTGGATGAAATAAGGTGATCAAGAGACCCTCGTTCCCACAAAAGCAGCTGCTCATGCAGACAGAATACTGAATATTACAGAATATTAACAGGTGCACTAGAAGCTGTACCCAATTTTGACACTCCAGTGATTCTTCTGTACAGTATGATTTTAGGCATTCTTGTTCACGCCTTCTGTCAAAGATTTCTGCAGCTTTTGATTTATTTTTTAATCAAGATTTACTTGACTTTCGTCTTCAAAGCATTTAATTCAAAGCTCGCTCTATCAGTGGGTGGATTCATTGAGTGACTGAAATTCCAGTGTTGAATGCCATAATGGTGTGTTGGAATAGCTCTTCCCATTGATCATGTCCTGGTGACCCATGAAGCACCAGTCCCTACAGCACCTGACTTTAAAAAAAAATGTTACTGGTAGACACTGCGTGGAAAATAAGCAATAACTGCTCCATAAATGTTCATCGATGCTTTACGTGTTGGTTCCGTGGTCATTATTATACAACAGTCTTGGGCTGGAGAGATGGCTCAGCGTTTAAGGCACTTGCCTGAAGTGTCTAAGGCCCCTGGTTCAGTTCCCCAGTACCCACATAAGCCAGACCCACAAGGTGGTAGCCCTGGTGCTTTCTCTCTCTCTCTCTCTCTCTCTCTCTCTCTCTCTCTCTCTCTCTC
>PVHP010020367.1:0-30729 GCA_004024765.1 Zapus hudsonius | reverse complement strand
TAGGCACTGGAGGCAAGTGCCTTAACCGCTGAGCCATCTCTCCAGCCCAGAAAAATATTGTTTTAAAAAATTAAATTGAAGCTGGGCGTGGTGGCGCACGCCTTTAATCCCAGCACACAGGAGGCAGAGGTAGGAGGACCCTACCTCAAAAAAAAAAAAAAAAGTTGAGAGAAACAATTTAAACAGATCTATAACAAGCACTGAGATCCAAACAGTTATAAAAACTCCAGGGGGCTGGAATGATGGTTTAATGGCCTGCAAAGCCTAAGGACCCAGGTTTGATTCCCCATACCCACATAAAGCCAGATGCACAAGGTGCACAAGCATCTTGAGTTCATTTACAGTGGCTAGAGGTCCTGGTGCATCCTCTCTCTCTTTCCCCCTCTACTAATAAACAGGCCCAGATGGATTTACTGGTGAATTCTACCAGACCTTCATGGCTCTTCTGTCAGAAGCCTGCGTATGCCCCACCCCGCCCAAGCCCCACCCCCCTTCTTACATGCTGCTCTTGTCCCATAGCTTGATTTGAGCGGCAGTCATTGTTATTTACAAGCTTATAACCTCATTAAAGAAAAACAGGATATGGCTATCAGAAAATAGGATGGACATCTACTTATAGGGCTTTTAGATCTGTTACTTAAGAGGAGATCAATTCCAAGGCACTGTTCTGGTAAAGTCCTAAGGGGAGCCTGGCTGGAGGACAAGGAAAGCAAATAAGACTGGCTGACCTTGGCCAGCTCTGTTAGCAGTTGCCACCACCTCCTGAGTATTTTCCCATGGATAGAGATAATCATGGTTGTGGAATTTCAGCAACAGGATCCACTGTAGTTCAAAATGGTAAATGACATATAGGGAGACAGGACAAAGCCTAGTAACTTAGTCCTAGGGAAATGGATGTGGGTGTGGGGAGAGCCAATAGCTAGCAAACCTTAACTCATGCCCTTAGGATATAGATCAACTTCTGTGGGCCAGCTCCTAGCAGAATCAAGACCCTCCCAGAGTGCATTGGTCACCTAACTTTCTCTTTAGCTATTTGAGACATGACTCATGTAGCCCAGGTTGGCTTCCAGCTGTTTCAGAGGCTGGCTTTGAACTGTTGATCCTCCTGCCTCTGCCTCTATAATGCAGGATTACATGCATGCCCAGCAATATGTGGTGCTAGGAAATCAAAGCCAGGGCTTCCCATTCTTTAGGCAAGTACCCCACAAATGAGACCCCCTCAGCCCCCCATTTAACTTTCGGCACCCTTTATTAACCTAACCCATCTGCCTACTGGTAAGTAAATTCACCTGAATGCATTCACAGCCTACAAGGATTTTCAGTGGAAACTCCAAATCACAGAATACAACTTGTCAGTGACACAAATAAAATAGGCTGTGTTATGGATATTTTTCCCCCTTTATTGAGAAACTTAAAGACTTGGGTACATCAAAACCAATTTCTGGGGCAGGGAAATAATCAAAACCCACAATAGAAAAAAAAAAGTTAACACTGTCTGGGACAAAGTAAAACCCAGAGAATATATTCTTATAATTGAAAAATTCTAGGCGCTCATTATTGACCTTTTGATACAAAATGACCTATTAAGTTTGCAACTTCAGGTTCCATAGGATGAGCTAGGTCTTCACACCTTGAGCTCAACTCTGTAGGGGTTATTTGGCTTCTGACTCCTGAAAAGAAAAGCACCAACATAAATAATCCAAGCAATTTTAGACGTGCACTGTAATTAGCTGGTGAAGGAAGGTCTTCTAGAACAGGGCTTCTCAGTCTCAGCTGACTGATGTGTGGAACTGGCCTCTCCAGTTCCTCTGGGATCACTGTTGACTGACTAGTAGAGTGCCGACACTCTAGCTCATGACCCCCTTCCTATCACTAGTCCTGGGCTGGCTGAGCAAGGCTATTCTTTTTCTTTTGTTTGGAGGAGGTGGATACTGGGGATTGAATACAGGCCTTGCACATGCCAAGTGCATCCTATATCTAAGCAATATATAGCCCAGCCAAAAAGGCAATTCTTAGCGGGGTGTGGTGGCTCACGCAAAATCTGGGGGAGAGAGGAGTGGCTGAGGTAGGAGCACTATTGAGTTTGAGGCCAGCCTGGGCTAGAGAGAAACCCTACTTCAAAAGGCCACAGACCCTTAAGCTCTCAACAGGTGCATTGCCTTTTGGGGAATGGGTGGGACTCTGGCTGTGTTGTTTATAGCAGCGACTGGCCACAAGCAATCTCCTACCTCAGCCTCCTGAGCAGCTGGGACTATGCACAGGCACACGCAAGCAAACACACCAGCTTCTCTGCTCTCATTCACTCACACACTACTTCACCAGGTGATAGTACCAGGCTGCCAAGTAATCAGAAGCAGAAAGTGTTATAGGTGCCCTCACTCTTAGGGAGTTTTTCATGACTTAAAACCATGGCAGCCAGGCTGGAGAAATGCCTCCGAGGTTAAAGTGCTTTCTTACAAAGCCTAATAGCCTGGGTTCGAGTGCCCAGTGCCCACATAAATCCTGATACCCAAAACGGCATATGCATCTGGACTTTATTTGTAGTGGCAGGAGGCCCTGGTGTACCCACTCTCACTCCCTCACAAATAAAGAAACCCATGGCAGTAAGCTGGTGTTACACACTAGAGGCTGAGTGGGCTGAGACCTTTTCTCAATAAGCAAAGCAGAGTCAAGCAGGTCACACTCACGTCTTTCCCTTGTCTAGGAGGTAGCAGCAGCGACTGCGCCCACCTTCTGGGCAGCTTCTTTCTTGGCATGGTGAGCCTGCAGAACTGCTACAGCTTCATCCACCTGTGAGCGAGAAGACCCCATGGTCAGTGACAGAGCAACCAGACAACACCCTCAGCAGCTGCCCCAATCACAGATGAGGTGAAGGAGGTCACCAGGGTCAAAGTCAAGGCTCACCTTGGATCGGAGAGATTCTGGGGACTCAAGCATGTGCAGCAGCTCGGAATTGTCGATTTCCAGCAGCATGCCCGTGATCTTTCCAGCCAGATTGGCATGCATTGTTTGGATAAGTGGGAATAAACGTTCCCCTGTGGAACCGACAGTTGAGGAAAAGCCAAGTCAAATCAAATCCCGGGTGTCTAGAGTGACCAATTTCTTCTGCAAGTGAGACACTCACCCAACATTTGCTTCTGTTCCTGGGGGGGTGCAGCAGCCAGCATGGAGGCAGTCAAGGGCTCCTGCCCCTGTACATGGACGGCAGGCTGAGGAGCCTGGGAAGGAGGGTAATGGTTATGAGCATGACCATCCAGCATCTGAACAGGTAACCATGTGAAAGAGGAATAAGAGCAGCTGTCTCTGTTTACAAGCAGTTCTGTCCTTTGGGAGACTGACAGGCACAGTAAGAAATAGAGCAGTGTGAACAGAGGAAACAGCTGTAATGAAAACACACCTTTAATCCCTCCCCGGCAGAGGTCAGCCTAGGCTAGAGAAAGTTTACCTCAAAGAAAGAAAATCATACAATAAAGAAATTCTACAATACTGGTCAAGGATTTGTTGGTGTTTCATTTGATTTGCCCAAGGTTACCTAAAAACTCAAGGCCTTGTTATAAACCAAGTCACATTTTTCTGGTTTTCACATAGCCCAGGCTGGTCTTGAACTAATGTAGTTAAGGCGGACCTTGAATGCCCAATCCTCCCTCCTGCTTTCATCCTCCAAGTTTTGGGATTATAAGCATATACTTGCTCCATAGTTAACATTTCTGTGTGTGGCCTTTTGAAAGTTTTTTGTTAGGTCAATTCCAGTATTACTGGGTCAGAGTGTGAATAACAAAGCATTTATAATTATACTTCATTATCACCTTTAAAATTATACTAGATGTTTTAGTGGGATTTTTCTTTTTGAGGCAGGGTTTTACTCTAGCCCAGGCTGGCCTCCTACCTCAGCCTCCTGAATGCTGAGATTAAACAGGTGCATCATCATGTCTGACTTTTGTTTTTTAAGCAAAATCTCATGGAATCAATCTAGTCTCAAGCAAAGGATGCCCCTTAGATTGATCCTTATTCCCATGTGGTGGGATTACAGGCACATACTCCACCACACCTGACTTACAGTAATGAGAATCAAACCAAACATTTTCGATTTTTTTAATCCACTACTTAAGGATTATTAGAGTCCAAAAAGTAAGGCCGTGTAGGCAAAGTCACTTTACTTTTAGCACCAAGCTCAGGTAAACCCCTAATTTATATTTTATGGTGGCGCACGCCTTTAATCCCAGCACTCGGAAGGCAGAGGTAGGAGGAGCGCCATGAGTTCAAGGCCACCCTGAGACTACATAGTGAATCCCAGGTCAGCTTGGATTAGAGCGAAACCCTACCTCGGAAAAAAAAAAAAAAAAAAGTATTCAGCAAGCTTACGGGCTGGAAGGCTGTGTGTGGCTTAGACACAACAAACTGCTACCAAGCTCCAAGCAAACTGGTTGTGTCTGGTTTACACCTGGAGGGAGCACACAGCTTAAGCAATTTAAGATCAGAACACCACCCACATCTCAAATTCTTAACTGACTTCATGGCCCAGAGGTTCAAAGAGCTGAGCTGAGTGCATGCAGTATCCTGGGATATTGTGAGTGAACAGTTATTAGAAAGAACATTGTAAGGAAGTGTTCAAATCACTCAGGACACAACTCCCACAGAGCAGGCATGTAACACCTGTTGGAGGATGGGGGGAGGGGTGCCCTTGCCTCACCTGCAGCGGCTGAATGGCAGGGTGGGGGCTTCGGACACTGGAAGCGTACTTATATGGGGCCACAGCCCGAGGAGGGGTAGCAGCAACTGCGGCACGAGGTGTGAGGTTCTGCACAGCTGTGGGAACACCTTGTGGGAAGAACAAACACAATTAAAGCCTGTCAGTCTGACCAAAGGCCCTTCAAATCCCATCTTTCCCCCGTCTGTGTGCATCCAATACCACCTCCAGACTGGCAGCTGTCAGTCAGCCCTTGCTGGGCGGCACCAGCCCCACCAAAGTCCATAGCCAAGCGGTCCGGGCACTCAGACCCTACAACAGACCAGCAAATGCACATCAGTGTTGGCAGCAGATGTCCAGCTGGCCACGTGTCACGGAAGGAGCATTTCCAATGCATGCTCACACATGGCCCTCTACTACTTTTGAGGATGAGCCACAAGGACAGCGCACACCTCTTTCCACATTGTGAACACAGGACATACTCTGTAAAAAATAGTTTTCTTCCTTGCAACCCCACCCACAAGAACAAGGGGTGTTGGTAGACATCCAGCTAGCACACTTCCAGTTAACCTTTTCAGAAGTCACTGAAGAGCAAAGAATGGTTCAAAGTAACAACACGCTAGAACTCACACTGCTTCTCTGCTCCTGAATGAAGTTCCTAGCCAAGCAGACACAGCCAAGGAGCAGACAACCAGGGCTCGGGAAAACTCGAGTCCCACAACTGACCGAGCGAGGGCAGAGCTAGTCATGCTGACTCCCTCCTCCCAGGGCCATGCTCCTACAGGCTGATTTGCTCACCGACTCTCTGAGTGGTAGTAGGGAGGCCACGAGAGGCCGGAGCATTACCAGTTGGAGCCAGATGGCGAAGAGCTGGACGAGGCCCAGACTGGCGTATAGCACTTGGCATCCCTTGGAAGCCTGGTGAAGAGACAAGATAGCTCAATACTGGCAAGCCATCATGGCCAGAAGCTGGGCTGTGCTTCCCATGCAAGAAAGGTAGAACTGGACAGATCTATGCATCCGGGGAGTCACTGCTCCTTCACCTACCTTGAGGTCTCCCGCCTTGCTGCCAGCGCGGACTAGGCCTCATCTGTGCTAACTGGTTAGGTGTGTAATATGGAGGTCTCCCCTGAGCCTGTAAGGAAAGAACACTCTTTTAGAGAACATCCTGTCGCTTCCCTCACTACTAGGCCCTAGGCCTACTATTTGAGCAAAAGGCTCTCTCTACTCAAAAGCCAGTTAATGGGGACAGTTCTGTTCTACCTCTGCAGCTGCTGGGTGTAGGGTCTTTATTCTGGCATTCTTGAATAACAGTATCCACAAATCCCTCTCCCCAACCACCGTAGAATATCCAAGCCCACATCATGGGCACACCACACCCACCTGTGGAACTGCTGGCACAAAGTAGCCGCCAGCTGCAGGCTGGAACTGATTTAAGATGGCACTGGCGGGGAGTGCCCTCATCCCAGCCACGCGCTGCATGTACTGGTTCGTCAGGTGAGCCTTTCTCTCTTCCTTCCTCTGGGCTAGGGCAACATACAGCGGCTTGGAGCCCACAATGCGTCCATTCATCTCAGTGACTGCTTTGGTTGCCTCTTCAGGAGATGAAAAGCAGACAAAGCCAAACCCTTTGCTCCTTCCATCCTCTAGCATTACCTACAAAAACAGACCAACTACCTGAGAAGGTGGGTTGTGGGAGAAGAGCAAGTTATGTACAAGAGCCAAAAACACTGGGCTCAGCCCTAGCCCAGGAAATACCCCACATAAATAAAATACCTAAGCACTTTCTTTTAAGTCCCCAGGTGATGCCCAAACACTACTACATGGCTAATGATAAACCAAGAACCACATGTTTCCTGATACCCAGAGGTCCTACCATGCCTGGGTGCCCAAAGGACTCCTCAGTGTTGAGTTTATCTGTAACTTACTTGGTGTCATATGGTCCAAAACCTTTGAAGATTGACTTCCTGCTACCATCCACACTAGCAGTAAGCCCAGGCTCTAGTTCCAATCTTATCTGCCCTGCCTCAGTTTCCAGGATGTACTCCAAGACAAGCTATAAGGAAGTCACAGCTACTGGTTCTGGCAATCTCCTTTCCTGCCAATCACTAAGGTTTGCTTTCCCCATCTAAAAAGGCTGTCATTGCTTTCACTGGCCATCTGTGGCACCACACCACCACCTCACATGCCTCAGTTCACAAGTGAAGTCTCCTGAGGCGGAGGCTCACCCAAGCTATCTGCACCAGCCCAACAATGCTCTGCTCTGAAGCAGGCCAGTGAGGTGTAACAGTCCCCCCTGTGACCTTGAACATGGTGCTAGTTTGTTCTCTTACAAATGCCAACTTGCCTGCTGTCTGGAGAAGGTGGGACGCACTGTCATCCTGCACTGATGTAGCAGTCAAGGAACAGACTGGGCAAACCCTCAAGTTGGCCTTTCTCATCACCTAAAGGACTTGTGGCACTGCCGCACCAGCCACAACCATAACGTTCCAGGTGCCAATAAATATGCAGCATACCACCCACTGCCAATGTGGCCAGTGTTCACTTGGAAAGGGACTTAAGTTTCTTACTGTCCCCCCCCTTCAAATTTATTTATTTGGAAGCAGAGGAAGGAGAGAGACAGAGAGAGAGAGAGAGAGAGAGAGAGAGAGAGAGAGAGAGAGAGAGAGAGAGAGAGAGAGAGAGAGAGCGCGCATGCCAGGGGCCTCCAGCTTGTGCAAAGGAACTCCAGATGCATGCATCACTTTGTGTACCTGGCTTTATTTACATGGGTACTGGGGAATCGAACCTGGGTCATTAGGCTTTGTAGGCAAGTGCCTTAACTGCTAAGCCATATCTCAAGCCCAAAACATTTTTATTATTACTTTTTTGGTTTTTTCGAGGTAGGGTCTCACTCTAGTCCAGGATGACCTAGAATTCACTATGTAGTCTCAGGGTGGCCTTGAACTCACAGCAATCCTCCTACCTCTGCCACCACACCCGGCGTTCAAGTTTCTTACTGTTAAAATGAGGTTTATACTAAGTCCACGGAGCTTAATGGATATGATCAAATAGCAAGTGAATGATGCTTATTGTAAAACAAAAAACTTCCCATTCCTTTTGTTCTTGGTTCCCAACCCAGCTCCCAAATCTTCAAAATATCTTTATCTCAAGAAAATGTGGCAGAGTTGTAGAGACAGGCCCCAAGACAAATGGAAAACAGCCCGTCTGGATATGCTCTGCCGGTAGTATAGCACCGTCTGTCCCCAGACCAGCATGAACAAGCGGGCATGGGAAAGATTTGAGTGCAGGGTGGGCTCCTCCTCACCACTCCAGTGCTCATGTCATTAACTTTTTGCTCTAGAACATTACTGAGTAACTGAAAGCAAGGAGGAATTTGGTGGAATGCAGGTAGGCTGAGAACTATGGACACAATTTAGACCTTTCATTGACACAAATGCCAATAAATCTATTAATACAATTTTTTTTTCAACCCCAACCTCACACTGTAAGGTAATACCTTAGCACTGGTGATTGATCCAAATGGAGAAAACTCTTTCCGTAATTTCTCATCATCGATGGTGTCGTCCAAGTTCTTAATGTAGAGATTTACTCCCTGAAGGAGAATGATCATTGTTAATGACACTGATGACAAGTGATTCTTAAGTGTGGCTACCACAATTCTGAGGGCAACAAAGGGTCATAACCAAAGCAAAAGGAAGCCACACAGCCAAGAGCTTAGGGGAGAGCCCCTGGCTCAAGGGCTGAGCCTTCATATTAGACTTAAGTCCCCTCTGAAAAACTTTGCTAACTTCATAGTAAACACCCTACTAGTTGGCTGGTCCAGCTCCTCCTTACCTGGTATCGGCTAATTCTTTCCTGTTTCAGCTGCTCAAATTTCCGCTTTAATTCAGCCTGACGTTCTACTTTCTTTTGTGCACGGCCTACAAATATGACTTTCCCACTGATCTCTTTTCCATTCATGTCCTCCACAGCCTAGAAAGAAGATGTCTATCTTTAAACCAAGTTAGAGAGATGTGACCTTTTCTAAGAGTTAAGTCCAAGCAAGTACTCAGAGAAAACATTTCCTATAGGACTAAAAACTCATTTCATTTCTCAAGCCTGCTGATTGAATCCAAAATTCTTCATCTGTAAAGTGAAATTAATATCTAAACAGGTCATTGGCCCAAATAATAGAAGGAAAAGATTAAAAACTCGGTATTTGGCTGGTTGTGGTAGCACACACCTTTAATCCCAGCACTCAGGAGGCAGAGGCAGGAAGTGAGTTCAAGACCAGCCTGAGACTACAGTGAATTCCAGGTCCTCCTGGGCTAGATAGAGCAAGACCCTACCTTGAAAACTCAAAAATAAATTAAATTCAGTATTTGGGGGCTGAGGAAATGACTCAGTGGTTAAAGGTATTTGCTTGCAAAGCCTCCAGGCTTGGTTCAAGTCCCTAGCCAGACGCAGTAAGTGGTACAAGAATCTGGCATTCATTTGCAGGGGCCTTGGAACACCCTTCCCCACATACATACACAAACATGCAAATAAATCCAGTTGCTGTGAAAAGTCATGCACAGTGCCATGAGCCTCCACCGGTTATCTGGCTGTCGCTCACTTTTCAAGCTCTTTGTGGCGATCTGAGTGACATGCTGAGCCTAGCACAAGCCTCTGCTTATAAGCAGGGCTATCATCAGACTTTAGTTCCCTCATTTTAAAGTCCTAGTCATTAAAACAGTGGATCACTGAGGAGACAGGTACGAGCAAATGCTTGAAACGTGAGCAGATTAACTGGGGAATCCCTTCAGGACGACCAGCATCCATTACTACAAGAACACTGCAGCTCTGTTCTACTATGTACTAAGAGTAATGAGGCCCCAGCAGACTCGGGCCCCCACCTGCCACTACTCCCAGACCTCGTGGTTCTCTCACCTTATTGGCATCCTCGTGTTTTTCATAACTCACAAAGCCAAAGCCTTTGGATTTCCCACTGGGATCTCTCATCACTTTGACACTTAGGGTCTTACCTATTACCAAAGGACAGAACTATTAGTGACACCACCTCTACCACAGCTCAAAAAAAAAAAAAAAAAAAAAAAAAAAAATGTGGCAGAGTTGTAGAGACAGGCCCCAAGACAAATGGAAAGCAACCCGTCTGGATATGCTCTGCTCGTAGTATAGCACTGTCTGTCCCCAGACCAGCACAAAGCAGCGGGCATGGGAAAGATTCGAGTGCAGGGTGGGCTCCTCCTCACCACTCCAGTGTTCTCTTTCTATGCATTTACACAGATGCACAGAAATGAACATCTACAAATGTTTGTCTAAAAGCTAAATAAGTTTCAGGGTGAACCCAGATGTACCTAAGACAAACATAGGCGCCACATCTGGCCTAAGTCAGACCAAGCATCTGAGAGGACCTGAGGAGTAGGAGGCAGGATGAAGCCAAGAGCCAATTCTCTATGACCTTTGTGTCACACAACTGCTGTACTTCTGGGGTCAAGGCACTTGTCTCTTAGGTGAAAATAGATGAATTCCAGGGCAAGCTTCCCTAACTCACCAAACTGGCAGAATAGCTCTTTCAGACTCTCATCATCCATCTCTTCCCCAAAGTTTTTGATGTAAACATTGGTGAATTCCTTGGCTTTGGCTCCAAGTTCAGCTTCACGCTCTTTGCGAGACTTGAATCTGCCCACAAACCTACAAAGAAATCATGAACAGTGATTACCTGGGGGGAATAAAACATGACTTCCTGGGGCCCAAAGGAATACAGATAAAAGCCTGACAGGAGAGGTCCCCATCCACCACCAAGGGAGCAAGCTCCAACATCCCAAGTCCCCAGCAGAAAGAGAAAGAGGCAGGACTACCCTGGGAGGACTGGCCCAGGGTTCCTGGCTCAGATCAGGGCTATTCCTACCACATCACACTGCCTTCGTGAAGAAACCTGACGACCATTGTTTATAAAACGTTCATTTCTGTGCATCTATGTAAATGCATAGAAAATGTCTGGAAGGATACAAACCAAACTGTTAACAGTGGTTAGTCCTAGGAGTGAGACTGCGGGAATGAAGGGTAACCTTTGCTCTACACACTGGGCACACAAACACAACGCACCCTGTCCACTCAATACCAAAGGACAGGAATGCTTTGCACGTACTAGCTAAGATGTGTTGTCCCTTCCCACACACAGCTCTGCTAAGTCCCTACCTCCACCCCACAGCAAAAACTGCACAGTATAAGATCTGTTAGGAAGCATCTCTACAAAGGATGGGTTTGCAAAAGTTTTTCACTGGAACCAAATTAAGAATTCTGTGGAGTCATGGGATAAAGAACCAAGAGGGTCAATTTGGCATCAACAACTAGCAAGAGACCCATAAGGGCAGGCCTAAGTCAAAGGAAAGCCAAGGTCACATAGCTAGTCTATAGCTCCTGGTCAGCCCAGGGCCCTCTCCACTCTGCCGCTGGCCAAGACCCCTGCTCAGAGTGGGCTCAGAGCTGTCTTCCAGCCAGCCCCAGTTGCCGATGCTCACAAAACCCATGGACGAATGCCTTTAAGGGAGAGGCAGCAGGCAGGCCATGGCTAGGGCAGGGAGCCCACCTTGGCAAGTCAAAAGGGCTGCCATGGCTCGGGCAGGGAGACTCACCAGCCCTGGAGTGGAGAGGTAGGAGCAGGCCACACTTGGGCCGAGAGAACCAGTAGCCGCCTTGTGTGTGCCAGTTAATACCGAGGTGGGGCCACGGCTGGCTCATGCGATGGTTGTCGCTCCGGACTGGGACACTCACACTTTGCGGTCATTGAGGAGCATGCCATTCATCTTCTCGATGGCCTTGTCAGCAGCCTCTTGGGTCTCGAAGTGGACAAAGGCATAACCCTTAGAGCCATTCTCATCACACACCACCTGTCAGAGAAAAGGCAGATCAGTTCAGCACCACTAGCTGTTCAACTCCAGAGACGCACTGTGACCCCAAGCAGCTCCCGCACCAGCCATACAGCAGCACACCAGGTCTCCACAAAGGATCCACTTACACATGCTGAGGATGACTTTCAATTTCTGAACTTCCTGCCTCTACCTCCCAAGTGCTGAGATTACAGGTGCACGAGCCACAACATCTAGTTTATCTGGCCCTGGGGATCAAACGCTAGGCCTATACATGCGAGGCAAGCACTTTTCCAACTAATGTGAGCCCCCCACCAACAATCATGTTTTCCATCCATACATTCTTTTTAAGGAAAAATATTTATTTGCAATTGGATTAAGATATCTGCTGGAAACAAACTCCAGATGCATGTGCCACGTTGTGCATCTGGCTTTCCATGGGTACTGGAGACATGTCTCCAGCCCCTCTTTCCTCCCTCCACCAAGTAGGGTCTCACTCCAGGCTGTCCTGGAATTCACTATTCTCAGGCTGGCTTCTCAGAGATTCTCCTACCTCAGCCTCCCAAGTGCTGGAATTAAGGGCATGAACACCTTTAATCCCAGCATTTGGGAGGCAGAAGTAGGAGGATCATTATGAATTCAAGGCCAGCCTGGACTACAGCAACACAAATAAATCCTGAAGTGGGCTGGGGTTGTAGCTCAGTGGTAGAGTGCTTGCCTAGCATGTGAGAACAATTCTGGGTTCAGTTCCCTGCAACAAACCCACAAAAATAGTAATTTAAAAAAAAAAAAAGATTTGCGGGCTGGAGAGATGGTGGTTAGAGGCACTTGCATGCAAAGCCTGCTCGCCTGGGTTTTCAATTCCCTTGTGCTTCTCTGCCTTCTCCCTATTCAAAATAAAAATCCCTTAGGATTCCAAAACCATCAACAGGAAGGCTGGTTTTATGGGGCTGTGGCCCCAAGATCACCTACAAATAGGGTGAGAGAGATGGCTCAACAGATAAAGCACTTGCCTGCAAAGTCTTAACAGCCTGGGTTCAATTCCCCAGTACCCACATGTGTAGTGTGCAGCAGCTAGAGGCCCTAGCAAATAAGGAAATAAACATCAAGAGACAGAAGACAGAGAATGGGTGTGCTGTGGCACCTAGTCATTGCTAATGAACTATAGACACATGTGCCACCTTGCGCATCTGGCTTTGCATGGGCACTGGGGAAATCTAACCAGGGTCCTTTGGCTTTGCAGGCCAAGTGCCTTAACCACTGACCAATTTCTCTAGGTAGGGTTTTCCATTTAGTCCAGGCTGACCTGGAATTCACTATGCAGTGTAAGGGTGACCTCAAACTCCCAGGGCTAGGGATATAACTCAATGGTAAACGGCTTGCTTAGTATATACAAGGCCTTGTGTTGGGTCCCCAGCACTAATTACCATAACCCATTGCTTCCAATTCTAAGGCAGTTCCCCAGTTGGTATTATCTACTTTTTTCCCTTTTGAGGTAAGTCTATGTACCAGAGTGGTCTTGAACTCACTATATAGCCTATACTAGCCTAGCACACCTACCTCAGCCTCGGAAGTCCTGGGATCACAGGCACCAGCTATAGCATAATGTCAAGATTCCATAATTATTCTGCTGTGATCACACAATTATTGCTCACCTTGCAAGACAGAATGTTTCCAAAGGCAGAAAAAGTATCATAAAGTGCCTTGTTGTCTATAGATTTGTCCAGGTTCTTGATGAAAACATTTCCCACACCAGATTTTCTCAAAGAGGGATCTCTCTGAGACCACATGATACGAATCGGCTTTCCCTTAATCACATCGAAGTTCATGGTGTCCAAGGCCCTCTCAGCTGTTAAAGAGAAACATTTTAATTAAAGATAAGACATAAACTCAGGTATTCGACTGCCACCATTCCCAAAGATCACCCCAGGACTTTCCTAGGTAACCTCTGATAAAAAGAAACTATAGCTGGGCGTGGTGGCGCACGCCCTTAATCCCAGCACTTGGGAGGCAGAGGTAGGAGGATCACTGTGAGTTCAAGGCCACCCTGAGATTACATAGGTGAATTCCAGGTCAGCCTGGACTAGAGTAAGACCCTACCTTGAAAAACCAAAAAAAAAAAGAAAAACTATAAAAATGGTCTTCATGGCACCCAGAACCCAGATCATTACTTTTGACCAAGCTTTACCATATTTAAGATACAGTGCAGCCTATATACCATCTTGACTCAAGTAAGACAACTAAATACCAGATTTTCTCAGGTGCTATCCCTTAATTCAACCAAGTTTCTTTTATTTTCATTTTCTGAGATGAAAATTGATTTTTTTTTTTAAAAAAGCCATCATTCATCAAAAATGGAAATGTTCTCAGCATGACCACGTCAAGAAGGGCAGAAGCCTTTCTACCTAAGGGGCCAGCATGGACAGGTCACATTCTCCATCCAGTAGTACGCTGCTGTGGGTCCTCCTTTAGTTCCCAACCAAGTCTACGGGTGCACCTCAGAGTCCATGCACAGAACCAGAATTCCTTATTACTTGCCAACCAGTCAGGAATGCTTCAATGCAGGCAACAAAGATGATCAGGTGCTCACATTTCCATAATCTCATCACAGTGACTTCACTGATGCCAACAACCTCTATGAGAGGCTAAAACTGGCACAGAGGACTCACCTATAACCCCAGCACTTGGGAGGGAGAGGCAGGACAATTAGGAGTTTAAGGGTAGCTGGGGCTATATGACACCTTATCTCAAACAAATCAATAAAAAAAGGCAGAATCAAAGTTGGGGAGCCTCTGGCTCACCTCAACAGTGTTTTACTTCACAGAGGGACTGGAACATGGCTCAGTGGTAGGGTACTAGAAGGGGAGAGAGGGGGGTAAAACTCTGCCTCTCAACAAATTCAGCTATCTAGTCAGCCAAGGGAATTTATTTTCATTCCAAGGATCTCCCCCACCTTTCTTAGAATGTGGGCGTGGCTGTGGAGGTACTAGATAAAGGAGAAACAAGATAAACCCAAAGTAACAAATGCCTAATTTGCCTACAGTAGCCATGTAAGACACATGGTCTGTGATCTCAAACTATTTTATCAATTTCATCCAACACATCTCCTGGTCTACTTCCAGACCAGGCACAGCACAGGGCAGGCAGGCTTAGCCTGATGAATCTGGCAGCACTTATTTATAGCAGGGAGAGGCCTGCAGAGGTATGTGTTGGCACACACACTGACCAGTGGCTGCTGCTAACTCTTAACTGCCACAACTTTTGTTCAAAGAGTTCAGAGGGTAGGCAACTGCTAAGGTAACCCATACTGTCCCCTGCCCCCATAGGCCACTCAGCCACCTTCTTTACATGCCTGTGGCAAGGAGAGCTGTCTCTGAGCATACTGGGTTGACAGGAAGACCTGTTCAATTCTCTGGTCTCAGCTACAACTTGGACAAGAACATTCTCTGCTTCCTGGACAGGAACAAAGTGGGGACAGAAATAGGGAGCCAGGCTCCTTCACCACAGAATGGCTTGTTTTCCCCAGCAATGGTCTGGGCTGTTGTTCCCTTCTAATCTGGAGTCATGTGTAAGCCCTGATTAGGTTTCCTTGGGGCTGGCTGGGCCATGCCTGCAGCACCGGGTGGCAGAGCACTGCAGGGGGAGAGGGGGGTGTCCCAACTGGGCCTCCAATTTTTTCCAGTTCCTTTTCCTTTACAGGACTCCCTATTTTCTCCAGATAGGATGAAGAAAAAGGGATTTTTTTTTAATCATCAAGTACTATTCACATGACCTCTGACGGCCTGGTTGCCACCTAGACTAGACCTTCATGCAGCTGCCTCTCCCGAGGTTAGGGCGTGCACTTTCCTCACACCTCTTAGCAGCATAAAATCAAGATTCTGTGTCCAGAGCTAGGGTGGGGGAGGGCTGGCAGTTTTGCAATCTAAAAACTTTTGCAGGATAACGTTTCAATCCACAGAGGAAGCACCAGCCCATGCCCACGGAGAGCAGGCCCCAACAACCCCACCTCCTCTGAACAGGACCACGCACCCTGGAATATACCTCCTCGAGTCCCCACCCCCACCCCGGCCCAAGGTCATCAGGTTAGCAAGTGGTAGAAGCAAGACTCAGGCTAGGGTCACGACAACCTGCCAGGACCTCCCACCGCCACACACACCATGGCTTCCCCACCCCATCCTTCCATCCCGGGGTTCCCTGGAGTGTTTCCACTCACCGTCGGCTGGCTGCTGGAAGTTGACGTAGGCATAGCCCAGGGAGCGGCGGGTGATCATATCCCGGCAGACCCGGATGGACAGCACAGGCCCCGCAGGACTGAACTTTTCATACAGCATGGCCTCGGTGACGTCCGAGTGCAGGTCGCCCACGTACAGGGAGGCCATGGGGTAGCTGCTGGCCGCAGCGTTCATCTCCCCGCCCCCCACCACCCCGAGCCCCGCCAGGAGGACTTCTTACGGGGGCCGCTACAGGACAAAAAAAGACAGGGGGGGGGGGCTCGTGGGATCGGGGCCCGCGCCGCAGCGCACAGGTGGCACCGAGAGAGGGGGAGACAGAGAGGAGAGAGGCTGGAGTGGGGACACGGAGGCGGGACCCGAGCGTGCGGGGATGGCTCACGCGGGACCGCAAAAAAATAAAATATACCCTCAGACAAAGGCTCTCCAAAAATAATAATAATAAATAAATAAAATATGGCCTTCTCCGGGAGTTTGCAATTTCTAAGCTGTCCTGGCTGGAAGCTCCAAAAAAAAAAACCACGCAAAAATTAAACTAGGGCCGGGCGTCCTCTGCGGAGGGACGGACGGACGGACGGAGGGACGGACGGAAGCCCTTCCCGCGGCGGCCGGGGACACGCGCTGCTCGGTAAATATAGGCCCGGGCTCGCTCCCGGCGGTTTTCAATTACAGCGGCCCGGGAGAGGGAAACGGGATCTGCCTGCCGGTGCCGGCGGGCGAAGGGCAGCGCGGACACGTGGTGCGCGAGGCCGGGGCTGCCACGCGGCGGGCCGGGGCCGGGTGGCGGGTGGCTGGTGGGCGGGCGGGCGGGCCGGGGCGGCGGGCTCACCCCCGGACCGACGGACGGCACCGACGGCTACGGCTCGCGACGGCGGGCTGGGCGGGCAGGCCGAAAGCGTGCCCAAGTGTCTTCCCCGCGAGTTCTCCGACGACTCGCTTCCTCGTTTCCTTTTCTTTTTCCTTTTTCTTAAATTTTTTAAAGGTTTGAGATTTTTTTTTTTTTTTTTTTTTTTTGGCTTCAGGCTCCTAAGCCCGAAAGCGACGCAAGCGGCGGAGCCGACCCGGGGCGGAGAGAAGCGGCCCGGGCAGCCACCGCTCCATTTATACCCGCCCGGGGGCCCCGGGCGCTGCTGGTCGAAGGGCGCTCGGCGACCTGGGTGCAGTCGTGCCCGCCCACTCCGCCCGGGGGGGGGCCCGAGGCGGGGCGGCCACGCCAGAGCGGCCCGGCCGAGCCCGCGGCGCCACAGCGACCCCTGGCGCCCGGGAGGACCTGCGGCTCCCGTCCGCGCGAGACCCCGGCTCCTCCGCCGGGCTGGGATGACGCTTCCCCACACACCCGTCCTTCGGGAATGGAGCTCGCCCAACATAATGGGAACACGTCACCGACACGCCTAGTTGAAAAAGATAAAGGGAACATAAAATTCCAGTAAGATGTTCGATATGGAGATGTTTGGGATGAAATACGGGAGACATACTGAAGATTTGGGAATAGATGACCTTGAGGTGGAATTGTGGAGGTCACTAGAAATGGTGATGGTAAACCGGGTGTGGTGATGCATGCCTTTAATCCCTGGGGGCAGAGGTAGGAGGATCACTGTGTCTTCGAAACCCCCCCCCCCAAAAAAAAAAGAAAAATGGTAGTATAGTCATAGTAATGTGATTTTTCTGAGATTTTGGTAAAACTTTGATTTTAAAAAGTGACATTTCCTCTATTTCTATGCTAGTGGAAATTTTGTGCTTGAGTGCAAATTTTTTTTCTTTTTGATTGTAAAGATAAAAGGAGCTGGGTGTGTAGGGTCACACCTTTAATCTTAGCACACCTTAACTCAGGAGGTCAAGCCTGGGGTTTAAGAGTGAGTTCCCTGGGCTACAGTGAGACCCTGCCTGGAAAACACAGGGACTAAGGACATGGCTCAGCCTTTAAAGTGCTGAAGTGCTGGCCTGCAAAGCCTAATGGCCCATGGTTCAGTTTCCCAGTACCCAGGTAAAGCCAGATGTACAAAGTGGTAAATTAATCTGGAGTTCATTTGCAGTGGCAGGAGACCCTGGTATGCCCATTGCCTCTCTTTTCACAAATAAATAAAAAATTAACACAAAAGGCTTATTTTAGTAGGGCATGGTGGCGCACGCCTTTAATCCCAGCACTCGGAGGCAGAGGTTGGAGGATCACCATGAGTTCGAGGCCACCCTGAGACTACATAGTGAATTCCAGGTCAGCCTGGGCTAGAGCGAGACCCTACCTCGAAAAACCCCCCCCCCAAAAAAAAGGCTTATTTTGGCTCAAAGTCAAATGACAGACTTTGGCCATGTCCTTCTTGCCCTCGGCACAGGATGTTGCCTGGCATCTAAGACAGAGTGTACGCGAGTCTGTGTCTATGCACCTAATATGTGAAAAACCAAAGTTCTCTGTTTCCATGTTAAAGCAAGTTAGAACCTAGGCTTGGTCATTGTCGACTTTTCACCCACATGAAGGTCTGGCAGACCATGTGAAAGTCAAGTTACCTCATGGGACCATCATGTGTGGAACTGTACCCATATCCCTTTCCCCAGATGCCAAGAATCATTCATCTCGTTCTTGTGACAACTGAGATCAGAAATCACCAAAAACGAGACACATATTACCCTGAAAACGTGATTTGGGGCTGCAGTCAGGACTCAAGTTATTACTCAGCCTGTGGTCTTCTTACAATGCACTCAACAAAACTGTTCTGCCTATTCGGGTCTACAGGGTGAATAAGAGTTAAATAAGAAACCTACTAGCCGGGTGTGGTGGCACACGCCTTTAATCAATCCCAGCACTCAGGAGGCAGAGGAAGGAGGATCGCCCTGAGTTCAAGGCCACCCTGAGACAGTGAATTCCAGGTCAGTCTGGGCTAGAGTGAGACCCTATCTCTAAAAACCAAAATAGAAAAACAACAACAAAAAGAAACCTACAAATTTAAGAAACAAATGAAATATATGTCTTTACACATTCATTTTTTTCCTAATAAATGCCTCATTGGAACCTTCACTGTATCAATGCTGGGAGTGCCATGGTGGACAGGACAGTCCCGTCCTACCTCTTGGAGTAGCATCCAGAAAGTGTGTTAAAGCAAGAAACATTTATGGAGTACTCCTTCTCTACATAGATTCCCTCCTAGGGAAGTCTTCCCAGATCACCCGCTTCTCTAAAGCAGCGGGCCAATGATCTAAATCACCATCACACCAGCTTGTCTTCAAAGCTTTGATTGTGGCTGGGCACAGTGGGGCACGTCTTTAATCCCAGCACTGGGGAGGCAGAGGTAGGAGGATCGCTGTGAGTTCAAGGCCACCCTGAGACTATATAGTGAATTCCAGGTCAGCCTGGGCTAGAGCAAGACCCTACCTCGAAAAAACAACAACAAAAAAAGTTTTCATTGTGACCTAAAAGCATGTTCTTCAAATAAATGCTGACCCTCTGTAATCCAAAAATACAAACTCTGAAATTTTTGAGCATCCACATTACCCACAAGTAGAAAATTCCACACCCAACCCTCTGTGACTCTAAATACAAGTACGTGATGGGTTGGGAATGGATCTTATGGGTAGAATGCTTGCCTAGGAATGCACAGGCAGGCTCTAGCTTTGACCCTCACATAAATGGAGTATGGCTAAGCATGCCTGGAATCCCATCACTCAGGAGGCTAGGTCAATAGGATTGAGAATTTGAGGTTAGCCTGGGCTACAATAGCTCAAAAACTACACACGCACATTCACACACAAATTATCTTCCCACTATGAATACAAAATGTAGAGTAAACATAAGTGAATTTATTAAAATTTGGGTCCTGGGCTAGAGAGATGGTTCAGTGGTTAAGGTGCTTGCCTGCAAAGCCTAATGACCCGGGTTGGATTCCTCAGTACCCACATAAAGCCAGATGCAGAGTGGTTAACCTAGAGTTCACCAATTTGGCCTGGCTACTTTAGATTTTTTTTTTTCCCTCTGGGATTAAAAGTCAAAAAACTGAGCTATTCTTGGCGGATCACACTGTTAATCCCAGCACTCAGAAGGCTCAGATCACTGTGAGTTCAAGGCCAGCCTGAAATAGAATGAAACCTTGCCTCAAAAAAAAAAAAAAAAAAAAAAAAAAAACGGGGTGGAGGGGAAACTGGAGAGATGGCTCAGTTGGTAAAATATTTGTCATGCATGAAAACATGAGTTCAGATCACCAGCCCCCACATAAAAGTGGGTACAGATGCTTCCTCTATATTCCCAGTGCCAAGAGGCAGAGACAAGTGTCTTTGGGGCTCGGCTTGCAGGCAAGCTAATCTGGTTGAATCAATGATCCAGGTTCAGTGAGACTCTGTCTCCAAAAATAAGGTGGTAGGCTGGAAAGATAGCTCTGTCAGTAAAGCACCTGCTCTGTAGACATGAGGCTCGGAGTTCAGATCCCCAGCACCCATGTACATGTTGGATGAGCATAGTGATCCACCAGTAATCTCAGTTTTCAGGAGGCTGAGACAGGAGATCCCTGGGGCAAGTTGGGTAGCCAAATTGGCAAGCTCTGGTTTCAAGAGACACTCTGTCACAACGAAGAAGGTGGAAAGTGGTTAAGAATGACCCTCCACATCAAACTTTGGCCTCTATGCACATGTATGTGACCACACACATACAAAAAGATGAAGGAAGAGGAGGAGGAGGAGGAGAAGAATAAGGGGGCTGGAGAGATGGCTCAGCAGTTAAGGCACTTGCCCGCAAAGCCTAACGACTCAGGTTTGATTCCCCAGTACCCATGTAAAGCCAGATGCACAAAGTGGCACATGCTTCTGGAGTTCATTTGCAGGGGCTGGAAGCCCTGGTGTGTCCATTCTCTCTCTTCTCACTCCTTGCTCTGGCTCTGTGTGTATCTCTGCTTGCAAATAGATATTTAATTTCAAAAACAGCCAGGCATGGTGGCACACGCCTTTAATCACAGCACTTGGAAGACAGAGCTAGGAGGATCACTGTGAGTTTAAGACCACCCCACCCTGAACATATAATCCCCCAGACATGTCAGATCCATCTGTCTAGTACAGAACCAGTAAGGTAGATTCCACCTCAGTGGAAAAAATAACTGCCACCCTCCCAACCCGGAGAGGGTGGACATGTACTGATATACACAGGCTTCCCCGAAGGTCCCTGGCCTGGTCATTGACCCAGCCTCTTCCCACACTGCCTTGGGCCAGGATGAAATGCAATTCAGATTTTTCTGTGGTTCCTATGGTGGCCTTGTTTATCCGCCCCTCCTCCAAAGCTAACTGAAGCCTTGTGGTTAGATGTGAGTACTTAAAAATTTTCCATTTTCCAGAAATGTGGGAACCCTTCTTAACTCTTCCCCCATCTCCAGTTAATCAGAAATTATACTCTCTAAATATTTCTTTCCTTCTCCTACCTCTGCCTCCTGAGCGCTGGGATTAAAGCCATGTGCCACCACGCCTGGCCTGCAGCTGAGGATTTTGCATGCAGCAGAACAGCTTTGCCTTTTAGATTCACTTGTTTATTTATTTTTGGTTTTTTTCGAGGTAGGGTCTCACTCTAGCCCAGGCTGACCTGGAATTCACTATGTAGTCTCAGGGGGGCCTTGAACTCATGGCGATCCTCTTACCTCTGCCTCCCCAGTGCTGGGATTAAAGGCATGCATCACCACGCCCGGCCTTTTTTTTTTTTTTTTTTTTTTGGAAGATTCACTTGTTTATTTAGTCAACAAACTTTATGTGGCATTCCAAAGGCCCTTTTCTGCTCTGGGTAATAGGAACAAAGCTTCCAGATAAGCATTTAAAGGCTTTCATGCCTTTACTAGGGAGAAAGAAAAGAAACAGGTATGAGTGTGTGCACCTGTGTGCCTAAGTGTGAAAAGTGTTCTGAATCCAAAGACCATCTGCAGTGTCCCATCCTCCCAGGGGAAGCCAATGTCACCTACCAAAGCAGCAGTTCTTCTTTGCTTTTCCCTTCCTTCCTTCCTTCCCTTCTTCCTTTCTGTGTGTGTGACATGTGGTGTATGCACTGCGTGTGTGCAGGTGTGTACACCATATGCCTGTGCATGCTGGAAGAGAACACCAAGTCAGACATGTTGGTGATGCCCTTAATCCCAGCACTCAGGAGGCTGAGATAGGAGCATCCCCAGGAATTTGAGGCCAGCCTAGGGTTACAGAGTGAGTTCCAGTTCAGCCCAGGGTTCTGTGAGACCCTACCTCAAAAAAACAACGATCGAGAGAGAACATCACATGTTCATCTCTTGGCTTTTATTTCCATACTTCCTTTTAAAATATTTTATTTATTGCAAGGGTGGAGGGAGGGAGAGAGAGAGAGAGAGAGAGAGAGAGAGAGAGAGAGAGAGAGAGAGAAGAGAATGAAAAAAAATGGGCCCACCAAGGCCTCCAGCTGCTGTAAATGAATTCCAGATGCATGTTTTACTTGGTGTGTCTGGCTTTACATGGGCACTGGGGAATTGAACCCGAATTGATAGGCTTTGCATATAAGTGCCTTAACCACTGAGCCATCTCTCCAGCCCTTAAAAATATTTTTATTTATTAGCAAGTAGAGAGAGAGAGAGAATGGGCCACCAGGACCTCTTGCCACCTCAAAGGAACTCCAGATGCATGTGCCACTTTGGACATCTGGCTTTTTAAAAAAATATATATTTTATTCATTTTCAAGCAGAGAGAGAGAGAGAGAGAGAGAGAGAGAGAGAGAGAGAGAGAGAGCACCAGGGCCACCACCTTGTGGGTCTGGCTTATGTGGGTCCTGAGGAATTGAACCCATGGCCTTAGGCACTGGAGGCAAGTGCCTTACCCGCTGAGCCATCTCTCCAGCCCTGGACATCTGGCTTTATATGGGTACTGAGGAATTGAACCCCGGGCTGGCAGGCTTTGTAAGCAAGCACCTTTACAGCTGAGCCATCACCTAGCCTCTTGTACTTCCTTGATAGAGGGTCTCTCCTTCAACCTCAGCTTCTGTCCATCAGCCAGTCCAGCAGGTCTCCAGTCTCTCCTCAGCAGACCCCTGGGATTGAGGGTACGGCCACACCCAAAGTTTTCCATGGGTTCATGGGAGTTGGACTTGACAGTCTTCAGCCCAAGAGGTCCTAATGTTTAAGTGGCAAGTGCTCCTAACCACTAGGCCATCTCCCCAGCCCTATGCTGTATTTCTTATGAGCAACATGGCTCTCTGCTCTGCAGGGAGGGAGGCTCTTTCTCGCCCACAGACAGACTCTCCAATCCTGGAAGTTTGGTTCAGACATTAAGAGCGGCACAGCTTTGGAGAGTGACCACCATCTCCCTAAACTGTGCTTCCTACAGGATTGGCCCAGAAGTCCTAAGGAAAGGGAGAGACGATGGGCCTGCCAGGGCCTCTTGCCACAGCACATGAACTTCAAGCACATGCCCACTTCCTACAACCAGCTTTAGGTGGGTGCTGAGGAATCAAACCCTGACTGGCAGCCTGTGCAAACAAGTGCCTTTAACCGCTGAGCCAACTCCCCAGCCCTCTACTAGAACTCTTTTACAGTTAGTCAGAAATGCTAAGAATAAACCACTATTATTGAGCATCTACCATGTACCAATGTCATTTTTTTTTCAGGTAGGGTCTCACTCTAGCCCATGCTGACCTGAAACTCACTCTGTAGTCTCAGGCTGGTCTCAAACTCACAGGGATCCTACCTCAGAAAAAAAAAAAAGTTTGATAAATAATAAGCACTAAAAGAAAGCAGTATTTTGGAAGATAGAAATGGAATGGAGGTAAGGAGAGAATTCTACAAACAGAAGTCCAGAAGTGGGCTGGGTCAGTCATTCCATAGATCTTGCGCCCATTTCCTCATCAGGGAAAGAAAACTATAGGAGAAAACATATGCAGATTTGGGCACAGCACCAGGAACACAGCAACACAGTGAGCCTCCTGAGGAGTGGCTAATCTTGTATTATTACAATGTAGCATTTTCAAGGTTGCTGAGAACAGCCAAGGGAGGCTACAATTTAGAAGTGTGTGTGTGTGTATACACTTACAATTTAGACCTTGTAGAGGTTCTGGGATATCATTCTCAAGTGTGACATTTCCAGAAATGAAGGATCTATCTAGTACTATTATTTAGAAATAAAGACATAAACAATAAGCAAGCCGGGCGTGGTGGCGCACTCTTTAATCCCAGCACTCGGGAGGCAGAGGTAGGATTGCCGTGAGTTCAAGGCCATCCTGAGACTACATAGTGAATTCCAGGTC
Organism: Zapus hudsonius; assembly: GCA_004024765.1. NCBI lineage: Eukaryota > Metazoa > Chordata > Mammalia > Rodentia > Dipodidae > Zapus > Zapus hudsonius. Next base: position 6,747 of record PVHP010020367.1, on the reverse strand, counting down.
AGCCTGGACTAGAGTGAGACCCTACCTCAAAAAAAAAACCAAACAAACAAAACAACAACAACAACAACAAAAAGACATAAACAGTACTCAGTGCTGTCTGCACACCAGGCTCTATTCGCATCCCTGGAGAGTCACTGGCCAAGGTCACAAAGCGGCAAGAGTGGGTAGAGATGTAAGGATTTCCTTGCTCTCCGCTCTCACACTGCCTTCAGTGATGCTAATGATAACAGCTGACATTTATTGGCTTTTGCCTTCAGTTCATTGACTCCTCACAGCAGCCTTGGAGCAGAGTCCTATCACCACCACTGTGCAACCCAAGCAGTGGCAACTTGTCAAAACCTGTGGCAGCCATAGAAGTATGCTATTCCTAACTGTAAGAGAGCCTGCCTGGGCTGGAGAGATAGCTCAGTGGTTAAGGTGCTTGCTTGCAAAGCCTGCCAGCCCGGTACAATTTCCCAGTACCCACATAAAGCCAGATGCACAAAGTGGCACATGTATTTGGAGTTTGTTTTTAGTGTCAGGAGGCCCTGGTGCTCCCATTCTCATTCATTCTCTCTCTCTAATAAATTTAAGGGCCAAAGAGATAGCTTAGTGGTTAAGGCGTTTGCCTGCAATGCAGAAGGACACGAGTTCAATTCCCCAGTGCCCATATAAAACCAGATGCACAAGAGGGTGCATGCATCTGGAGTTCATTTGCAGTGACTGGAGGCCCTGGAGAACCCATTCTCTCAGTCTGCCTCTTTCTCTCTCTCTCTCTCTCAAATAAATAAATAAAATATTAAAAGTAAATAAATAAATAGATTTTAAAAATGTTTTTTAAAAGAGAGAGTGGGGCGCACGCCTTTAATCCCAGCACTTGGGAGGCAGAGGTAGGAGGATCACTGTGAGTTCAAGGCCACCCTGAGACTACATAGTGAATTCCAGGTCAGCCTGGGCTAGAGTGAGACCCTACCTTGAAACACCAGAAAAATAAAAAAATAAAATAAAAAATAAAAGAGAGAGTGGGGCTGGAGAGATGATGGCTCAGAGGTTAAGGCGCTTGCCTGTGAAGCCAGACAACCCAGGTTCGATTCCCCAGGACCCACATAAACCAGATGTACAAAGTAGGTCATGCATCTGAGTGCCCTGAGAGAGAGAGAGAGACAGAGATTTTACCTTGGGGAATGGACTTGGTTGATAGCCACCATTCTTTTGTGTCCACTCTGTTCATGCAGGGCCCATGCTTCCTGAGGCTGCTCCAGCCTGTGCTGAGCACAGTGCCGTAGGAGTGGCTCTGTCTGCTCTGCGTGGGGGTCTTCTAATGGACGTGCGCTGCTTGCAAACTCCCAGTCCACCTAGCAAAGATCTGGTGCAAGTCGCACCACTTTCCAATACTGGCTCTCAGATCTACATCATGGTCATGGTTGGAGGGCTCCTGCCTACTTCTCTACCTCTAATCCCTCCCCTTTGTCCTTCTCAACCATGGACTGAGATATCTTTTTTTGTTTTGTTTTGTTTCTTGAGGTAGGGTCTCGCTCTAGCCCAGGCTGACCTGGAATTCACTATGCAGTCTCAGGGTGGCCTTGAACTCACGGGGCGATCCTCCTCCTACCTCTGCCCTCCTAAACATCTCATTCCTTGCTTATGACCATCAGACAGTCATGACAGGCTCCTTTTCCCAGATACTCAGGGACCAGTTTACTGAGCTTGCTATCGGTTGACATGGAATGAACTCAGGGGCATGAACTGCTTGGTCAAGTTCAATGCCATCCACAGGAGGCAGGATCATTTAGTCTGTAGCCCAGAATAGGGCTGGTCTATGAGTTTGGCTTCTCCCAGAAGCAGACACCCAGGTGGGATTAGGTATGTAAAATATCTCTGGCAGCCTTTAATCCCAGCACTCTGAGGCAGAGGAAGGAGGATTGTAAATTTGAGGCTACCCTGAGAATACACAGTGAATTTCAGGTCAACCTGGGCTACATAAGACCCTGCCTCGAAAAACCAAGACAAGGGGCTGGGAGGCGGCTCAGTAGTTAAAGGTGCTTGTTTGCAAAGCCTGTCAGCCCAGGTTCCATTCCCTAGCACTCACACAAAGCCAGACACAAAGTGATGCATGCATCTGGAGTTTGTTTGCAGTGGCAAGAGACCCTGATGTGTGTACATCTGTGTGTGTGTGTGTGTGTGTGTGTGTGTGTGTGTGTGTGTGTGTTCGCGAACAAATAAATAAAAATAAAAAGCTGGGCATGGTGGCACATGCCTTTAATCCCAGCACTCAGAAAGCAGAGGTAGGAGAATCTCTGTGAGTTCAAGGCCACCCTGAGACTACAGAGTGAATTCCAGGTCAGCCTGGACTAGAGCGAGACCCTACCTCGAAAAACCAAAAAAAAAAAAAAAAGGGTAAAAGAAAATCATCCTTGCCTTTAAGTACTAGAGCTTTTAATTTGGCTGCATAGACTCTCAGAAGTGGAATTATAGGAGACAATCAGTGCATGTGTTTTGGCTTTAAGAGACACTCCCAAAACAGTTTTCTGAAAATATGTCGTAACTCATTCTCCCAAGAGGAATGTATGAAAAGGCTCAAAATTGTTAACTCAGAATGTTACTAATTTTAGTTTTCAGGGATTGTTTTGTTTGGGACAGGGTTTTTCTAGGTAGAGTTCCTAGAGTTCCTTCTGCCTCAGCCTCCCTAATACTGGAATTAATGGCCTGCACAATTGGAATGGATGTCAACAATTTTAAACAATGCCAATCAGAAGAAAAATGATATCTCCCTGTGAAATCCAGGATAGCCTTGAACTCTTTTTTTTATATATTTTATTTATTCATTTTTAAGCAGAGAGAGAGAGAAAGAGAGAGAGAGAGCACACCAGGGCCACCACCGTGTGGGTCTGGCTTATGTGGGTCCTGGGGAATTGAACCCAGGGCCTTAGGCACTGGAGGCAAGTGCCTTAACCGCTGAGCCATCTCTCCAGCCCTGAACTCTTTTTTTTCAATATTTTATTTATTCATTTTTCAAGCTGAGAGAGAGAGAGAGAGAGAGAGAGAGAGAGAGAGAGAACACCAGGGCCACCATCTTGTGGGTCTGGCTTATGTGGGTTCTGGGGAATTGAACTGGGGGCCTTAGGCATTGGAGGCAAGTGTCTTAACCGCTAAGCCATCTCTCCAGCCCGGCTTGAACTCTTGATCTTTCTGCCTCAGGGTCAGGTGTGCAGGGTTTTATAGTCATGCACCACAAAGTTCAAGCATGCTGGAAAATGGTTTTTTGCTGTGTTGAAATGCTACAAGAGTAACTGTCTCATGTTTTATTGCTCATTTCCATTGCTTTATATGTGAATTGACTGAGTTTGACTTGAATAGAACAGGGAAGAGAATTTTCCAAGGTGTTCCATGCAGAGACCCTAAAATAGGAAACGGTAACATAGGTTTAGGATTGGGTGCGGTGGCACACACCTTTAATCCAGCATTCTGGAGGCTGATGCAGGAGGATCACTATGAATTTAAGGTCATCTTGGGGCTACAGAGTGAGTTCCAGGTCAGCCTGGGCTACAGTAAGACCCTGCTTCAAAAAAGGGCTGGAAAGATGGCTCAGCGGTTAAAGACATTAGCCTGCAAGGCCTGACAGCCCTGGTTCAATTACCCAATGCCCACGGAAAGCTAGATGTAGGAAAGTGCATGCATATGGAGTTTGTTCTCTCTCTCTCTCTCTCTCTCTCTCTCTCTCTCTGCAAATCAATAAAATAAAAATATTGTAAAAAAAAAAAAAAGAAGAAGAAAAAGAAAGAGGTGCCGGGCGTGGTGGTGCACGCCTTTAATCCCAGCACTCGGGAGGCAGAGGTAGGAGGATCACCATGAGTTCAAGGCCACCCTGAGAATACATAGTGAATTCCAGGTCAGCCTGAGCTAGAGCAAGACCCTACCTCGAAAAAAAAAAAAAAAAAAAAAAAAAAAAAAGAAAAAAGAAAAGAAAAGAAAAAGAGGTTTAGTATTACAGGGTAGAAAAGGGGGGAATGAAATTGACTCACTCCTAGGGATCAGATTCTCCTCTTGGTGATGTAGCAATTGAAGGCTCTCCCAGAGGGCTTGTGTGGAGGTGGAAACAGTGGATACAGAATTTGCTAGGGTTGCCACAAGTACCACCCCCTGGGCTTTCTACTGGGCTCAGGAGATGGCTCAAAGGATGAAGCACTCGCCATGCAAGTGTGAGTGCCCGAGACCTGAGCCTTGGAACCACATCAAACCAGACACAGAAACATGAGTATCTGCAGTCAATCCCAGCGTGCCTATGGTAAGATGGGAGATAAAGATGAAAGACTCCTCTGGAAGCTCATGGGCCAGCTAGCCTGGAGAATGCAGAAGTGAACAATAAGAGCTACTGCCTCAAACAAGTTGTCCTCTGACCTCCACACTCAGCACACACAAATGCACACCTAAAACAACAAGATACGGCCTATGAGTATATATTACATTGAAGAACCAGAGAAATGCCATCCTGGAATTAAAAATTATTTTATAACAAAGTTTTGCTTGATTTGACCATACCTTAAACTGGCCTGGAATTTCTCTGAGTGTGCTCTGCCCCTCCCATAAATCTCCCCACTTAACAACCGAAGAATGTCAGAAAGCCTAACAGATAGGACAGACACAGCTGCACAGATAAGGGTTAAGCATGTCTTAGAAGTTGCTTATGCTTTAAAGAAGTTATCTAGTTATTTTGACTCACATAGAATTTACAGCTAACTGCACTATTTCATCTCTGTAAGTCCTGCTTAATTGCACTCCTGTTTGATACATTCCTTATTGGAAATGCTCCAAGTTTTAGAGATTAAAAACCCCACTTTTAGCCGGGCGTGGTGGTGCACGCCTTTAATCCCAGCACTCGGGAGGCAGAGGTAGGAGGATCACCATGAGTTCAAGGCCACCCTGAGACTACAGAGTGAATTCCAGGTCAGCCTGGGCTAGAGTGAGACCCTACCTCGAAAAAAACAAAAAAACAAACAAACAAAAAAACCCCACTTTTGCCGGGTGTGGTGGCGCACACCTTTAATCCCAGCACTTGGGAGGCAGAGGTAGGAGGATTGCCGTGAGTTCAAGGCCACCCTGAGACTACAGAGTGAATTCCAGGTCAGCCTGGACTAGAGTGAGACCCTACCTCGAAAAACAAAAACAAAAAAATAAAAATAAAAACCCCACTTTTTCCTTTGTTAATTGCTATTCTCGTGAGCCCTGCATTAGGGCAAGATAGCCACTTGCCAGTTCCTGTGTACACAAATATAGATTGCTTTAATTTGGCCTAAATTTGAGTCTGTGGTCTTTTTGCGTTCCTGGGTTCAACAACATGCATACAGCACACATCATGCATGAGAGGAAAAAAGAATATAACTCGAGCCAGGCATGGTAGCACACACATGAAATCCTGGAACTTGGGAGGCAGAGGCAGGAGGATTGCTACAAGTTTGAGGACAGCCTGGTTTACATAGTTCAGTTGAAGGCCAGCAAAAGCTACACAGGGAGTCCTCTAAAAAAAAAAAGCAAGGGTGGGCTGGAGAGATGGCTCAGTGGTTAAGGCACTTGCCTCCAGTGCCTAAGGCCCCGGGTTCAATTCCCCAGTACCCACATATGCCAGACCCACAAGGTGGTGGCCCCGGTGTGTTCTCTGTCTCTTTCTCCCTGTCTCTCTCTGTCTCTGTCTCTCTCTCTGCTTGAAAATGAATAAATAAAATATTTTTTAAAAAAGAAAGATTTTATAGCTGGGCGTGGTGGCGCACACCTTTAATCCCAGCACTCGGAGGCAGAGGTAGGAGGATCACCATGAGTTCAAGGCCACCCTGATACTACATAGTGAATTCCAGGTCAGCCTGGGCTAGAGTGAGACCCTACCTCGAAAAGCCAACAAAAAAGCAGGGGGATTCTTGGGGGATGGCTCAGCAGGTGCTTGCTTGCAAAGTCTGCCACCCTGGGTTCCATTTCCCAGTATCCATTTAAGGTCGGACCCAAAATGGCACATGAGTCTGGTGTTTATAGTGGCAAGAGACCTTGAGCACACATATACACAGGTTACAGTCTCATGGATAACTGCCCTCATCTGAGGGGTGGTCTGTGCTGAGAGGTGTTATTCTTCCTCGAATCCAAGGTGATGCAGGTTTGGGACAATAAAATCCCTATGCCTTTACCCAAAATCAAGAAGACAGGTGAAGAGAAAGGCAGAAATGGAAACTTTCCTCTGCTCTTAGTTACTTGTGGGCCCAAGGAAGGAGTCAATGCTTTTTAGAAACACTGGCTTCTGGGTGCCTGTTTGATCAGTTTGTGCCTTAGACTGGCCTCCAACTAGAGATCCCCCTGCCTCAGCTTCTCAGGGACTGGGATTACAGTCATGCAACACCAGGCATTGCCTTATCATCTTTTTTTTTTTTTGGTTTTTCGAGGTAGGGTCTCGCTCTAGCCCAGGCTGACCTGGAATTCACTACGTAGTCTCAGGGTGGCCTTTAACTCATGGCGATCCTCCTACTTCTGCCTCCTGAGTGCTGGGATTAAAGGCATGAGCCACCACGCCTGGTTTATCATCTTTTTAAAAAAATATTTTATTTATTCATTATCAAGCAGAGAGACAGAGAAAGAGAGAGAGAGAGAGAGAGAGAGAGAGAGAGAGAGAGAGAGAGAGATCACACCAGGGCCACCACCCTGTGGGTCTGGTTTATGTGGGTACTGGGAAATTGAACCCAGGGCCTTAGGCACTGGAGGCAAGTGCCTTAACCACTGAGCCATCTCTTC
>PVHP010020366.1:0-30724 GCA_004024765.1 Zapus hudsonius | reverse complement strand
AACACACTTGGGCCAGGAAGACCGGGATGAGTACTAAGATATACAGGATCCCTTGCCACAAGGACTAATACAGACAGCCCACGGAGGAGGATATACAACTGATCAGGGATGGGGAGGGGGGGAATTGGGGAATTCGGGATAACAATGCATGGTTTGCCCACTAAATAATGTAACTCATTATGGACAATAAATATATATTCAAAAAAAAAGGAATGTATTATATCTATGTATTACCATTTTGGCTTGATTTAAAAATAAAACTATTAAACTGCAGACAAACTCTACTGCAGTGTTTTATTTACATAAATTAAAACACAGGAGACAGCATTACATATTTTCTGTTTACCTAAATGGGTAACATTCCCTAGGTGCTTTCTCAGGGAATCCTGCCAGTTAGTTTTTATTTTTTATTTTTTCTCCATCAGAGAATAGTGTCTGTCTCTGTTCTAAGCACTTTGGATTCGTCATTTATTCGTCATGACATACTTAGGCCATGGAACTATTAACATATCATTTTATAGATGGAGAAATTAAGGCCCCAATTTTTATGATTCTTTCAAAGGCCTACAGAAAAGTGTCAGAATCTAAGTTCCAAACCCAAGCAGTCTGGATAAAAATAAAAAGGCAAAACTAATTTTTTAAACAAATTCTGAATGGCTGATTCTGGATATAAGGATGAATATCACCATAGGACTGGAGCCACAAGGAGACTTTGGTTATGTTTCACATATTTTTTTGTGGCTGTATTGAAACAAATGTGAAACTGTGTTCAATTTTCCCCATAGAAATGCAATGTATATATAAAAACACAATGTGGGGAAGAGACACTACATGCCATATTATGGTAGACTGGCTACAAATGGTATGTGGGCAGAGTAAATTGTTGGTGATATTTCCGTGGTACTGGGGATTGAACTCGGGGCTTCTAGCAAGCCAGGTAAGTAGTCTCCCTCTGAGCTACATCTTCTTTGTAGTTTTCAGTAGCTTTCAACTTTTAACTTTGCATGCTGAACTATCTCAATATTTTTTTTTAACCAAACAACCTACTTTACAAATCTAAACCTTTATCCTTCTTGGCACTGTTGACGTTTTGCCCTGGATAAATGTTCCATGAATGGCAAAACCATCCTACCCTCACCTCGTTAAAAACAATCTTAATAAAACGGAAAGATGCCTTTTGCTTTTATTTTAACTTTACTCATAAGATTGCTTTGCAGTGCAGGGGATCGAACCCGGGGCTTTGTACATGTTGAGCGAGTACTCTAATGATGAGCTACTCTCCAGATCCTATTTTAACTGTACGACAAAGATATTTTCCTTTAAAGCATCTCACAGAGCACTTGAGAGGCAGAAGCAGGAGGATCTGTAGTTGGAGGCTAGCCTGGGGAGGGCTGGGGCAGGAGGAGGGACAGGGAGGAAAGGAAGTAAGGGAGAAATACATACGTACAACGCAAGCATCTCACACTCCAGATGGGAAGTAGGGTGAAGCAAGTTTCCAGAGACATAATTTCCGAATGTAGCAAACACTTACAACCCAGTGATTATACCGGGGGCCAGCCCCAGGCTGCTATACTTCTGGCCTCACCAGCAAGGCGCATAAGTCGAGCCTCACTGACCACTGGGCGAAGGTGAAGGAAGATGAACAAGGGTGCTCTTAGCTCATCAATCAAGCACAGTGCACAAAGTCCAGAGACGCTCCTGCACTCCGATGCTCCCGCACTCCAAAGCTCCCGCCGCCGGCGCGCTGCATGCTGGGACGCCCCTCCCAAAGGCCAGGTGGAGCGCACAGGAGGCGGGGCCTGACTCGAGAGGCGTGGCCTACGGCCAGGGCTGTGAAAGCCAATAGCGGGCAGAGTTCTGGGGAGGTGGCGGGGCTTCGACGGCAGAGACAGCGGGCGCCGGGCCGGCAGGGGCGGGACCTCAGTGCGGGGGGTGAGGGGAACGCCGGAGGGCGGAGCTTCTTGTTGGAGAAACGAATAGAGCCCCAGCTGAGTGTATAGTCCCGTCTCCAGGCCTAGACGAATATCTAGGATTGGATAGGATGGCAGCACATCCTTTTGCCTTCCGGTGTCACGTGACCACCTCCCCCTCCCGCCTTCTGCGTCCACCTCTAGGGCTGGGCTGGCGAGTGATGAGATACTTGGCTGTCGGCGGTGGAAGGAAGGGGCGACGGCTAGGACAAGTACAATCCCTTCCACGCTTGCGATCATGGCCGAGGTGAGGAGCCGATGGCACCGCTACTGGGCCCCGGGACCAGGGAGCCTTCTAGGCCCCGGGATCGTGCTCTCAAGTGCAGGTGGGCTGGGCTTGAGTTTAAGCGAGGGGGTAGAGGACAGGTGACTGAGGTTCTGTTCTGTCTCCCATCCAGAATAACGCCCAGAATAAAACCAAGCTCATCTCTGAGACCCGGCGGAGATTCGAAGCTGAGTATGTGGCAGGTGAGAACTCTGTTCCTAGCATTGAAACAGGTGTGCATGAGCATCCCCAACTTTGCTAAGGTGTTGCAGTGGGAGGTGTTAAGGACCCTTTCGACTGTCTGGAAAGGTGCTGTACAGGTTTCAAAGGTTTCCTTCGCGGTGCCATGCTGTATACACTGTTCCAAGTGGCCAGATGGTGCGCCTGATGCTAACATTAAAAAGGTTAATGGAAGTTAGAAATTGGAGAGTTTCTAGTTTGTCCTCGTGTTTGTGAAACTTGCAGAATGTTTGGCCCGTGACATGGGTGAAACTATATAGTCCATAGTTCCTCTGTCGGCCTATTGTCAGCAAACTTCGAGAAAATGAACCTGTAAACTGCCATCGTACTTGGTCTGTTCCGATGTACTTAATTTAGTATGCCTCCTATTTATATTTTGCTTACTTCTGTTTCATATAACCCAAAATGCTACTCACAGTGTATGGCCTCCAGTGCTAGGACAAGTTCTTATCTTTTCATCACACACCTAGCAGAGTAACTATGAGGACAGAATTCTATGTCCCAATATCACGATACTTCTTGTCAGGTCCTCATCTGATGATTTAATAATACTTGTACAGTATTTTGAACATGCAGAATTAGTTATGACCAATATGAATTTAAAAGGCTCTAGTTGTTGTCTGCCTTGATTAATTGTAATCCTGATCTTGCCATTAAGTTGCTTATTTATATATCCTGAGCACCTGTTTGCATCACCGTGAAATGCAAATAGGGTTAGGAGGACTGAATGAAGAAACATATCATGTTATCTAGTGTGGGACTGTAGTACTGGATTGTCAATGAATATTTTGCCCCAGTCATTTTGGTTACTCTGAAAGGAATGTACCTTTCATATCTTGACTTTGGTGCTGAGCAAAAGATTCTTTCAAGTTTGTGCTGTCCTAGATCATCCATAACTTGATGACCTAGAACAAATAAGGAAATATGTTCCCAAATAGTTTGTATGTAAATCTTTTTATGCCTCATTGCCAGTTTTCTTCATGTGTCAAACTTTACACAAGAAAGTTGCAAAATCATTTGATTCGCTTTTAGCCCAGAGATATTACACAGGTTGTTCCAACAAAGAGATAATTCTAAAATTGTTTTCTGTAGAAATATAACTGATAGCTGCATGGTTTATTGTATTTTAAGATCTAAAACAGAACTAGTCCTAATAAATGGGTGACTCTGCAGTATTCATTTACTTATGTATAGGGGAGAAAACAGTAAATAGGTAGAAATTTAACAATAGAAAAGGTCTGAAAGGTCATATTGGTTCAGCCTTCTCATTTTTCAAAAGAAGGAAATGTGAAGTCTAGAGAGATTATGCAATTGCTCAAAATTCCTGGTGTTAGAGACTTGACCAGGACTAGTACTCAGGCCTTTTGGATTTCATTATAATAATCTTTCAGCAAACATCATGGTGTCAGAGTAGATCATATCACTCCCTAGCTTGAATCCCTTTAGTGTTTTCCCATATGTATGTAGAATAAGTCCCAATTCTTCTTGGTGGCCTACAGTGCAAGGCCATATATGATCTGGCTCTTGGCCACCCATCATCCTCAACTATTATTGCTCTCCTTACTTTTTACAGTTTTTTTTTTTTGGTTTTTTGAGGTAGGGTCTCACTCTAGTCCAGGCTGACCTGGAATTCACTCTGTAGTCTCAGGGTGGCCTTGAACTCACAGCAATCCTCCTACCTCTGCCTCCCGAGTGCTGGGATTAAAGGTGTGCGCCACCATGCCTAACTACTTTTTACAGTTTTGACCACTCCCTGTATTAAAAATGATGTTTACTGCAACCCAGTGCATGTATGCACACACTCACATACCTGAAGCACACTGAATTAAAGAATACTCTGCAAACATGTGACTTTGATTTTTTTTCATTTTCATTTTTCTAACACAATGACCCAACATTGACATCACAATCTAAAACATGGTTCTTGTTTGAAAAGCATGACTACAGTGCTTCATTTGTGTTCTTCAAACAGAATGAATCTGTAAGCATCTTGGGGATTTTCCACTTGTCTGTCTGGGAAGCTCTTTCCCAGTTAGTGTACATGATTAGTTAGGTCCTTTTTATCTTTTGGGGGTTTCATTGTATTTAAGAAGTCTTCACTGATTATTAAGTAGCTTCCCTCCCCTGTTCCCTCTGCCTTTACAGCTCTTATCAAAATCTGTAATTGTCTTGTTCCTTTCTTTGTTGTTCATTTCCTCCAGTCAGTCATATATGGATTCTGTAACAACCTGTGGAAACTGAAGACAGAGGCCTTATGTATCTTATTCATCTCTGACTACCTAGTACAGTACTCATTACATACTGGATGGATAAATAGAGTACTATTTAAATAAAAACATTGGAAGATGAATCCATTTCAAATTAAGATCTGTCCCAAATCCCCTTTTCCACACAGTCTAGCAAAAAGTAGCCTTCACTATGTGCCTCATAAAGACTAGCATTTTTTCAAAGTAAACCATTATATGTGACATTAAGGACTGGTGCTATTTTACCCTTTAATATATATACTTGAATATGTGTAAACTCGTGTAAATTGAAAATTACAGACTTATATGGGAAAGGAAAGTAGAAACCTTTAAAGACTTTCTCATAAAAGTTGAACATGTTTCCCCAAATATCATGTCAGACAAAGGTGGAACTAGAATGTGGTAAAGAGGGCTTTAAATTCACCCATGTTCCCCTTTTTAAGTTTGCTTTTTAGAAATTAATTTTGGTGAAGCAATGTGTGAGACAGGAGAATGATGAGTGCCAGACCAGCCCAGGCTATGTGGAAAATTTCAGGCCAGTTTGTACTACAAAGTGAAGTTTTGTCCTTAAAAATGTAAATATTAAAGTAATAATAAATTAACTTCAATGTTTCAGATATCCACTTTTATTCATATTTCACATTCTCTATTGTTAAGAAATTTTGTTTCATAAGAGGCTTAAGGCAGACAAGTAAAAAGGTTTTTCTCAAAGAAAAGTATTTACTATCTGCAATTATATCTCTTCAGGCATTCTTTTGAAAGTAGGTTATTAGAAATTCTAAAACATGTTTGTGCCTGCAGAAAATGTTACCAAATATGGATAGATTTGCTAAGCTGGCAAAGAATAAAGTACAGGTCCATGATTATGATATTTTTGTCATTATTACTCTGAACAATTCCATGCTGAGACTCAAATGAGAAACATTTCCTATTCTTTCTTCTTTCTCTTTGTGACAATAATTTATTCAGTTCCTCAAGTACTCATTATTTGCTTAATGTCAGTGTTTAAGAAAGAGCTGAAGGATAGAGACTTTTTCCAAACTTATGCAGTCTAATTAAAGGATTAAAACAGAGATAAATATTAAATTTAAAGCAAAGTGTACTAACAGTAATAAGAGTAAAAAGATTCCCCGGCATGGTGGCATATACCTATAATTCCAGCAAGAGGATCAAGAGTTCAAGGTCATTCTTGGCTACATAGAAAGTTAGTTGGAAGCCAGCCCAAACTACATGAGACCCTGCCTCAAAGCAAACAAAACAAGAAACACAATGGGTAATAAAAGCAATGACCTGTTTTTAGTCAGACTCAGAGGCAAGGACACTAACTGGTGGTTGGGTGTTGGGTTAGCACAGGTACACAGCACGTCATAGTTAATGCTATGGTTCATATTGATGCCAAACCTAAAAGGCTTGGTGCTATTGTGAGGTGGTTGAACTATAGAGAGGTCTAGCATAGTGCAAGGAATGTATCCTCAGGAGAGGACCATGGTGTCCCTTCCTCTTCCTTTTGCTCTCTGGCCATGAGCTATAGCAGGTTTGTCCAACCATGTGCCCTGTCTTGATGCCCTCATCACCACAGTCACTAAAGCAGGGAAGCCAACCAATCATGGACTGAACCTCCAAAAGCTCTGAGCCAAAATAAACCTTTTCTCTTTATCAATTGTTTATCTTAGTATTTTGTGGTGATAGAAAGCCGACTAATTCAGGTGGTGTTTCTCATGAATTTGGAGACATAGTGGAATTTAGCCAAGTAGAAAAAGTGATCCAGGTGGGTCAAGTCATTGAAACTTAGGCACTGAGGTGCAAAGGTATGGGATGTGATTAGGAAGCAACTGAAATGCTGCTTTGATAAGCTTGAAGGAAGAATGGCTAAAAACAAGAACAGTGTGGAGAACTTTGGACACTCAAGCGATATGATTGTACTTTAGAGCATGAAGAGCCAAGTGAGCTCAAGGTGTGTGGGTTTTGTTCTTCTAGGTTTCTTGTCTGACTTGACTACAAGTATATCAGTTTACTTAAATGAATTTAGTACCAAAACCATAAGAAGCCCCCATATGCTTACTGTTAGTAGCATTACTAGAGATAATGCTACTAACAGTCAATAAATTATTCTATTCTGTTTATGCAAGCAGATTTAGAAGACCATACTATGTGTGATTTGTATGTTACATTTAGACATCATCTTATCTCCCGTTATTTATAAACATTGTATATTACCATTTAACATTTGGATCTAGGATCTATAAATCAAAGCTAGTTTTAGTTTAGGTAATTCATTTTTGACATTTATATTATTTCTAATTTTTTACTAATACAGTTTTTGTCTTTTTTCCAATTTTAAAAATATATTTATTATCCCATAATTAGATACATTATATGAGCAAATCTCATGATGATACCCCCATTTCCCTCCTCCCTATCCCCAACTCATTGGGGATCCTCCTCGGTGGGCATATTGGATTAGTCCATTGGGTAGGGGGTTATGAATAGCTCTAGAGGAAGCTGCCAGTCCCCCCCCCCTTGTGTGTTGTTGCTGAGGGGGGCAATGTCTCTGGATACTCTCCCCCACCATGGCTCTTACATTCTTTCCATCCTGTCTTCCACTCAGTTCCCTGAGTCATGGTGAGTTTTCAGTCTGCTTTACAGTTTTTATATAATAGTTCAGATTTCCTTTAGATGCATGCTTAGAAATCAAATTATTGTTTTCACAGGTGAATACTTTGGACACATTTAATAATATATGTTAAACTTTCTCCATACTTGCCCTGTAGGAGAGTGTCATACAACATTATCTATCTTTAGTGCTATCGTTTTGTAACTGATAGTTTAATTTACATTTGATTGCTAGGAAGACTAAACTTATTTTTAGATGCTTATATTCATCTATAGTTTAATTTTCTTTTTTCATTAGTGTAGTTTTTAGCATTGGTATAGGCTTTTTTCATTAATTCCACTAATACTCTTGGCAGTTTTTGAAAATATCTCCAAAATTGCCCATTGCTTTGTGATTTATTCCATTGCTATTAAGTAGTTTTGTTCTCATCCCATGGCTTTTTCTGCTCTTTCTCAATTCTTTTTTGTTTTTGTTGTTTCTTTCTTTTTTTAGGGGGGGGGTTTGAGGTAGGGTATTGCTCTAAGCCAGGATGAACTGAAATTCACTTTGTAGTCTCAGGCTGCCCTTGAATTCACGGCCATCCTCCAACCTCTGTCTCCTGAGTGCTGGTACTAAAGGCATGAGCCACCATGCTTGGCTCAAATTTTGTTTTGTTTTAGTTTAATTTTGCATTAATTAATGTATAAGATACAAATAAAACAAGCAATCATCTATTTACTATGCTAAAGACTTAGAATTTTCCAATACCTTAGACACCTCCCATTTACCCTGACATTTGGGTGACAGCTACTTTTCCTGTAATATTATTAATTTTCTTACGTTTTATTAGTTTTAGCATGTAAGAAATAACCCTTACCAACACTTTTGTTTTACCTATTTTGAATTTTATTTAAAAGCTCAATATAGTTTTCCACAATTTTCGTATATTTATGACTCCTACCTGTAATGAAATACAACTCACTATTTCCTCTTTGGACTATTTAGTTAGTACACCAATTGATTGGGGTTGTTTCTAGGCTAGTATCATGTACAATATTGCTATGAATATTTGCTATCCATGTTTGATGCACACATAAAGAGATATTAGTCAAAGGATAGAATATTTCTGTCATACTAGAGGATAATTTCAAGAGCTCTTTGGACAACATTGGGACCACAATTAACAACAACATTGCATACTTGTCAATTGTTGAGATTTTAAGTATCTTTACCACAACAATGATATGCATGGAATTATATATGTTTTAAATTATATATTTTAATTAGCTTGATTTATTTGTACTACAATATATCAGGATTCTGTTGCTGAAAAAACTATAGAAAACCATCTATCAGAATATTTTATGTACCATAAATATACAATATTTGTTACCTTAATTTTATTTTTTTTTGGGGGGGAGGGTTGAGGTAAAGTCTTACTCCAGCCCAGGCTGACCTGGAATTCATTATTCCTCTGCCTCCCAAGTGCTGGGATTAAAGGTGTGTACCACCATGCCCAGCCAAAAATTAATTTTTGAAAAAGACCAATCTTTATCCTTATTACATATCTTAAAGTATTAAGCTTCTGTTTCAAAGACTATAATACTGTGATTTCCAAGATTTGAGTAGTAAATTTTTGTGAGAATACATTGGTGACTTGCTTATTTATGAGTCTTTATTATAGTACCTCAGAAAGATTCTTTTATCCTTTCGTTGTTTCTTTTATTAAAGTTTAATGACTTAAAATCATTTATTCCTCTTTTTCTTATATCCTAATGTTCAATGTTTAGTGAATTAACAATTTACAAATGTCAGTTAATAGAATATTGTAATTTCTGGGATGTCAGTTTTTAGTCATTTGAAAAGCTCGTCCAAGAAGAGCAATCTGTTTACCAAGACTGTATTGTACTTTTTTTTTTTATCATACTGGAGATAGTACCTAGGACTTCATTGGGCTAGCCAACCACTTTATCACTGAGTTACATCTCTGACTGTTGGGTGCTCTGTATAATAGAGTACATGAATGTTAGTTCATTATTGAAAATGTCATCTCTAACCATAATTCTGATTTGATACAACCTCTCCAAAAGCTAGAAAGGCCTCACATGGCAAACATGGAAGGACAAAGTTATGCCTCTTAAAAAAGCCATTAATGAGAGAAATCCCTATAGCCTTATCATTTCTTAAAGGCCCTTCCTCTCAGTACTGTCACTGTGAATTTAGGAGGGAACTATATATAGCACATCACATCTAGCCTTACCAAATACTGGTTTTCTGAAAGACTTCAGTGCCTTAAGGGTGTGGTAGTCCAAGGACTGTGTATGAAAAGAGCAGATTTTATTGACATAAGTACAGTTGATGGCCCCTTGGCTGCATGGTCCTAAGCCACAGAATGCTCATGCCATTTCATTTTCTCTTTATGTTTTCTGTCTGCCTTTGCCTACCTCTTCTCCTCCCCTCCTCTCCCCTCTGTACTCTTCCCTCCTCTCTATCCTCCTGTTCTCTGCTTCTACTTTTCTCCTGCATCTCTCTCAATCCCCAAATAGTCCAGTTATTTCTTGTTTTCTTTTCCCTCTCTCTGATTTCATTTTTGTTTGTGTAGGGGTAGATGGTTAGTCCAGCATTTCCTGTGTAAATATATATCTATTAATAATAATTTAGTAGAACTTTCTAATTTCAGGAATCTGCACACTTAAATGCTCCCAAAGGGCAGTGGACTTTAAATTGTTTAGTAATGGGCACTGTGTAATCCCTATTATGCTATCCCCAATGATGGCACTGGCAATGGTGGTGATAATGTTAAGAATAATGTGACTAATGTTTTTTTTTTCTTGTTGTGGCTAATATTTACTGAGTTTGTATTACATGCCAAATATTATTCTTTTTTTAAGGGTGAAAGGGTTTCTTTGGGCTTACAGTTCCAGGTTTTACAGCCTGTCATGGCAGGGAAAGTAGGGTGTGGGGAGCTTGAGGGCACATTCAGTTGACAATAAGGAAGCAGAGTGGTAAGTGCTTGTGTTCAGGCAGCTGAATTCTTTTTTTAATTGATTTATTGCTAATAATTAGACACGCAGTATGAACAAGTCTTGTGTTGGTACCTCCATTTCCCTCCTCCCTGACCCCGAACCACTGAGGGTCCTCCTCAGTGGGATTGCTGGAACGGTCCATGGGATGGGGGGTTATGAATTGTATGAGCTGTACCATTTTTTCCTTGTGTGTGTGTGTGTGTGTGTGTGTGTGTGTGTGTGTGTGTGTGCATGTGTTGTTGGTGGTTGTTGTTGAGGGGGTTAATGTCTCTGGATATTCTCCCCTACCATGGCTCTTATAATCTTTCAGCATCCTCTTCTGCAAACTTCCCTGAGTAGTGTTGGGTGAGTTTTAAGTCTGTTTTATTGTTGAGTTCTTAAGAGTCTCTGGATTTTTGCTTTGGACTATTTTGGGCATGCTCGGTGTCTGTCTCCATTACCCTTTCTTATATTATGTGACTTGCTGTGTGCTTATCTTGCCACACCAAATACTATTCTTAGTAAGTACTTTTTAGTGTAATCTGGGACGCTAGGGGCTGCCCAAGATACTTCAAGAAACTGGTGAAGTCAAAATGATTTTCATAAGAAATCATTTGCCTTTTTTACTGTGTTGACGTTTGTACTGATAATACAGAAGCAGTGGTAGATGAAACTGCTGACTCCATGACACGAATCAAGGCAAGTAGTCATTGCAGCCTTTATTATCAATGGGCAGAACAGAAGCACCAAATATATTTTAGAAAGCCCATGAAAACACAGTAAATTTTGTTAAATCGTGACCTTTGAAATGTGTCCTTTTGACATGCTGTATCAGGAAATGGGAAGTACATGTAGCACACATCTACGGGCTGTTCATGTTTGAGTTGCCAGCTGAATTAGTCACATTTGTCTTTGACCACCATTTTTATTTGGGGAAAAAACTAATAAAGAAACTAATGTTATGCAGACATAGGTATATAGCAGAAATTTTCTTGAAATGTGTGATGTCTTCTTATAATGTCAAGGAAAATATCTCATTGGTCCAGTGACTTAAGCTAATTTTTACAATTTCAGGTGACAAAGGATTTTTATAACCAATTTAGGTTTAAAATGGCATTTATAATTGAAAGGGGGAAATGTGCTTTGAATACTAATGAATCTTCAAATGACAGAACTAAAAAAATATCTTCCAAGGTTTAAGAAGTACAGAACCACTCACTTTGCAGATTAGAAAAAATGGAGCCCATATATTAAACCTATAGTCAAGGTGACATTCTAAAATGTGTGATTTATGGTATTTTGCATTATACTGCTTTCAATTTCTGAGCACTCATATATTCTTTTTCACGTGATTATAGTATAGAGTCTAAACCAGCATAAGGATGAGGAAATGAAGACACACAGTGAACAATTGTATGAATGTACTTTATATTTTCTTGACCTTTCAGCTATTTTCTCAGAGGCCCTGAAATAAGGGCAGTGCAAATGGAGTGGAGGTAGATACTGGAAAACTTATCTACAAAATACATGTGAAAGAAAAGGAAATGAAGGAGCCAGGGAACTTTCTGGAGCTTTTTGCTTGGACCTTTGGGAGGATATGGATAGCTGAAGAGGGGAAAAAATGAGACAGAATAAACTCTTTCAACAAATGTTTATTGAAGGCCCTTTCATTGACACCACTGTCATTTGCATTGGAGAATTCTTAGGGTTACAGACTCCTGGCCTTGCTGGATTGTTTGGGAAACATTGGGTGCATATCAGTAGCTCTAATTCTATGTAAAAGCTGGCGAGTGCCTTAAGTAAAGTTTAGATCAACTTCTCTTGCTGGAGAGAGGAGGGTCATTACTTCTAGTCACAGGGCAATTTTTGTGAAAGAGGAAGTGACTGAATAGTTTTACAAAATGGAAGAATTTGGATGTGTAGAGATTGTTGCTTGGAGACAATAAGAGTTCAGTTACCGCGAAAACCCAAAAATAAATAAATAAATAAATAAATAAATAAATAAATAAATAAATAAAAGCCAGGCATGGTGGCACACGCCTTTAATCCCAGCACTTGGGAGGCAGAGGTAGGAGGATCACCGTCAGTTCAAAGCCACCCTGAGACTATGTAGTGAATTCCAGGTCAGCCTGGACTAGAGTGAGACCCTACCTCGAAAAAACAAAACAAAAAGAAAATAAATAAATAAAAATAAAGAGTTCAGTTACCAAAATAATAATAATAATTAGAAGAAGAAGAAGAAGAAGAAGAAGAAGAAGAAGAAGAAGACCATACAAGGACAGCGAAGATGAGAAGTTATTTTAAAACATTATTTCAATAAGCTATTAGAAATGTTGGCCTCCGTGTGCGAATATAGTAAATATTCAAATACCGCATGTTATAGTTCAATATGAAGTGTTCCTTACAAGGCACATGGGTTTAAATCAGCTGTCAGCACCATTGAGAAATGATTGGCTCATGATGATGCTAGCTTCTCAATAGACTAATCATAGATGAATGGCCTCAGGAGATGGGGCCTAGTTGGGGGAAGTTGATAACTGGAGATGTGCTTTTTAAGTGTATTCTTGTCCCTGACGCCTTTCTGCTTCCTGTTTGCTATGAGATAAGCAGCTTTGTTTTACCATACCATTCTGCCATGATCACTGCCATAATTGCATGGCCAGGAACAGTATAGCAGACTAGCATGGAATAAACTCTCCAAAACTGCAAACTACAAGAAATCCTTTGTCAATCTTAAGAGTTTGAGGTAGGGAGGATTGCAACTTAGAGAATACCCTGTTTCAAAAAGAATCCTTCAGGCTGGAGAGATGGCTCAGTGGTTAAGGCACTTGCCTCCAGTGCCTAAGGCCCAGGGTTCAATTCCCCAGGACCCACATAAGCCAGCCCCACAAGGTGGTGGCCCTGTTGTGTTTTCTCTCTCTCTCTCTCTCTCTCTCTCTCTCTCTCTCTCTCTCTCTCTCTATCTCTATCTCTCTGCTTGAAAAATGAATAAATAAAAAACATTAAAAAAGAAGAATCCTTTTTTCTTTGTTTTGTTAGGTGATTTGTCATGGGAACAAAAACCTGGATAACTCACTGCATATATGATCAGTTTTTCACTTGGTGTTTGTTTATTTATTTTGGATTTTTTTTAGTAAGATATCACTCTAGCCCAGGCTGATCTAGAACTCACTCTGTAGTTCCAGGATGGACTCAGGCTCACAGCATTCTTCCTAACTCTACCTCAACAAGGCTGGGATTAAATGCATGCACCACCATACCTGGCTGGTGTTTATTTTTATGACACTTCCCACTAGGCACAGTGGCATTACCTGTAGTGCCAGCTACTCAGGGGCTCTGCCATGAGAATCACTTGAGCCCCAGGAGTTCAAGGTCAGCCTGGACAACATAATGTAAAGGTGCCATCTAAACAGAAAAATCTGAAGTCTAGATTCCAGTATTCTACCCTCACTGAGAAATCACACCTGTTTTTAGATTTCATTTTCTTATGAATTACTTGTCTGTCCTCAAAAGCTATGACTTTATCTTCCCAGATCTTCATTTTCCTTTGGCATTCATTTGTGTTTTTGTTTACTGCAGAATTAATCTGACTAGGACATTTGTTATTGTTTTTTTCCCTAGATAAATCTGATAAATATGATTCACGTGATATTGAACGGCTACAACAAGATGATAACTGGCTTGAGAGTTACTTGATTTGGAGACATAATGTTGTAGATGAAACACTGAAGATGCTTGATGAAAGTTTTCAGTGGAGGAAAGAATTTTCTCTCAATGGTAAGCTGTTCAATGTAACCACAACAGGGTAATAACACCTGTATACATGTTACATTTCTCTAATTGTGTATTTGCACATATTATTGGCAGTCATAAACACTAGAATATAATTATTTATAGATGCTCAATCATAGAACAGCTTATGAGAATGTCTTGTAAGTAGGATCATTCATAAGGAAATCAGATCACCAAGAACACAATGATGTATTGTTCACTAATACCACAGTCACCTACCTAATCTGTATTTGGCTCGATTTCATTAAGCAACAGCAAGATGACATGTTCAATATTAGGCCTAGGAATAGAAGCTATCATTTTCCTGTCTTTCTCAGTTGATGACCATGAGTTCCTTATGTTTCTAGGTATATCATAAGTGAATGGAGATAACCATAAAATGATGCTTATGCCCCCAAATTACTATAGCAACCTTCTCTTAACTTTTAGGTCCACATTTAGAATGAAGTTTGTCCCCAAAATGAGAATTTTGAATCTTAAAAGTGATTTTATAATGGTCTATAAGTATACAAAGAACTCTCATGGGCAGGGTTACCTGATGATCTGTTTCTCCTAGCAATGTAATAGGAATAGATCAACATCACTACCTGTTTCAACTAAACCTGAAGGGTTCTCACTGGAAATTAGTAACTATAGAATGAGGAAGACTGAAGACTTCATAGAAAACAGCCACAGATCAAATCTAGAGTAGACACTCTCCCAGGCATCATATTTATAGAAGGAATCCATAGTAATTGGAATACTTAAGATCTAAGAAATGAAATAATTAGAAATATAAAAACTGAAAGTAATTTCAACAGACAGAATAATTTACTATTCAAGCAACAAAACCAAATCTGCAATTTCTAAATCACGTTAAGTATGGAATAAACTTTTTAAACTCAACATTACTTATTTTTTGGTGTAAATTGCTTGCTTCTGGTGACAGGTGGCAGAGGTATGATAAAGGGAGAGTTGGGGAGAGAAATCTTATATTCTTTGGTGAATGAAACACAAGCCTTGCCACGTTGGTCCTCAGCCTCCCCAGAGACTGGCAGAGTCCTTTGTTCCTCCTGCTAAAAGATCTTGCATTTTTTTCTGGAAGGATTTTCAACATGCCCTAAATGCAGAATCTACTAAATATCAAATTGTGTAGAAAAAAACTGCCATCTTTCTAGAAAAGCAAGAGTAATTTTTTTCCATTAATTCTGAAGCTGTTTGACTATTTACTAATATGACTTTTTCCTTTTCTTTGCTTTTTGTTTTTGTATGTTCTGGGGGTTGAATCCAGGACCTCATACATAGTAAACATGTACACTACCACTGAGCCCCTGTTTCTTCATATTGAGGTTATCTTAGACTGATTATTCACGTACAAGTCATTATGTAAAACACAACCAGAACTTAGAGATCCTTGTAAATATTGGCCGACATGTTGATGAAAATGTAGTTTTACCATTTCTGTCACATGTGAATCTTTTGCAGCGAGTTTCCTCAGTAGCAAACAGCATTTTGTACTGTCAAACACTCTTTTGAGGGATCAGTGGTTAAAGGAGCTTGCTTGTAAAGCCTGCCAGCCCTGGATTGATTCCCCAGTACCCATGTAAGGCCAAATACACAAAGTGGTGCATGTATCTGGAGGTAATTTGCAGTAGCAAGAGGCCATGGCATGCCTATGTTGTACCTCTCATTTCTTTCTCAGTAAATAAATAAAAAACATTTTTTTAAAAAGACCCTTTATAGATATTTGAATAAGTTGTATTTTTTTCAAGATTTAAATAAGTTGTATCTGTATTCTTTTCAGAACTATTGTGTTATATTCCCTTTACATTGTGAGTTTTATTTTTAGATCCTTAAAGTACAATTCCTGATCAAAGTTTATTACTTTTTAGACCTCAGTGAATCCTCCATTCCCAGATGGTTATTAGAAATTGGCTTTATTTATCTTCATGGTTATGACAAAGAAGGTAACAAATTATGTAAGTATATTGAATTTCTATACTAGCTTTTCAAGACTTTGAAATGTAGATCTCTCAGTTGAATTAATAATCAACATAACTCTCCTCATATATACACAGAAAGTCTTCTGCAATTGTGGATATAGGGCCTTCCTTACCTATGTCAGATATTTACTAGTTGAGCGTATTTTGTATCTCAGTGAAGCAGGCTGTAAAGACAAATGCTGTATCCTGTAACATCACCAAAGGCAATTCAGTCAAAGTCTTTTTTTTTCCTGAGTCCTTTCTTATTAATACTCCACTCTGTATTTTGGGGGGAGAATCATATTGGCGGTCACTAAATATCACTAAATGGACTTTTAAGCCCCCTGTAGTCTATTCCCACTAGCTTTTCCTGGAAAAAAAAATATATATACATCCACACATACATACATGTATATGTGTGTGTGTATGTATTTAATTGAAGGAACAGTAATAGTGAATTCCATTGTTCAGATGCCTCCCTTGGCCTATCTCCCACTCACCCCAAATCCAGCATGGTTTAATGGCACAGGTATAAAACCCTTGCCCTTTGCCCATCTCGCTTGCTTTTTCTTTAGCTCATGATGTGTACTGTGTTTTGACAGTATCCTGCATTTTCCTCTTTAATCTCTGCCCCCTCCTTGTCAATCTTTTCTCACATCTCCTTTGTGGTTTGCACCCTAACCCTGTCTCATAGGCTACAGTCTCTTCGTTGCCTCCTGTACTTTGTAGCTGATACTATCCCCTTGGGACATCTCAAACTCATGAGCATCAGTGGGGAATCCCATACAATCCCCAGGCCACATCACATACCCACCTACCTACCCACTGGCTGGCCATGTGATAGGCAGCTCACGTTCGTGCTGGGCTACTTGCCTAGCTCCAGCCCACTCTTTGGTTCATCGTCTAATTTAGTTTCACTATGACCCTGTTTTCATCTTCACCTGTCACTTTATGGCTCAGTCCCTACCCACCCCCTGGTCTCTTGTTCTTAGTCCCTTCCCATGTCATCCTCTGTTAGCTTTCATTCCTTGCCTCTTATACCTACCTTGTGTGGCACTTACTGCCTAAACAGCATTTTGAAGTAGGAAAACTACAGTACCCTAGCTGATAGATGTGTTTAGCATGTGCCCCATGGGCCATGTGCTTCCCAGGATAGCAAAGAGTGAGGCCCATGTTGTAGATGACAACATCATGTCACAATGGTAAAAGGTTGGAAACACCTGTGGCCTCGTACTTCATTCAGAATCCTTCAAGTTCAACCCTGGTCTCTATTCATCATCTTCTCCTCTCACTACTTGAACCATTTTGTCTTAGTTGTTACCATGTGGAGGATTTACATATTCTCTCCCCTGCCTAGCACTCCCATTTGTCTCTCTCCTGCCTCAGTTATGGTATCTCTGAGCCATAGACTTTCCTTGTAAACACAGTGAAGAGCACCTGTAGGTTCTTACCAGCAGTGTTTCTTCGCCTGAATTTTCTTTTTCCCCTTACTTAAAAGTCAAGTTGATTTCCTAAAGGAAAGAAAAATAGTTTACCTCTCTGCTACTACTTAATGTAGCGATCCCAAGTGCAACTATTTCTCATTTAAAAGAAGTAAGAGATGTTTTTATTCTGTGAAACAAAATGAATTATAAATGAAGAAACATGTCAAGGGAAATGCTATATATAAAAACAATATGAAAATGCTATAAATCTTATGTTTTTTTTTAACTTCTTTTCTGCTTAAAGTTTGGATCAGGGTGAAGTATCATGTAAAAGACCAGAAAACTGTAATGGACAAAAAGAAGCTCATAGCATTCTGGTTGGAACGTTATGCTAAGAGAGAAAATGGGAAACCTTTAACAGTGATGTTTGACCTGTCAGAAACCGGACTAAATAGCATAGTAAGCATTCTTTATTAATATTAAATCATTGCTTATCCTGGCTTCCGCCATCTTACCTGTCTTCCTTGCCAACCAAAAACTTCTGTAAATTAGAGTTAACTGAATCCAAAGGAATTACTTTTCCCTTTGCTATAGTAGTGAAGATAAACATGGAATAGGGTTTACAGAGAATGAAATTTGCTTCAGGATTTGACACTGACTGATGGAAAGGTGAGACTTTTCTGCCATGGCTAATGGCCTACAGCACCCACCCCCGTGCCTAGCACAGAGAGACACAGTGAGTAAATACTGAATAAATACTTATATGATCTCTGTGACCACATTTTTATATCATGTTTTACAGTTGTAACATGTTCACATGAATTTTATACATATGGCGTTTTGTGGATTTGTTGAGCACTTTTCTTTGCTTATTTAGATTTGTTTTCTATTTGCTTGATTTGATTGGCTTCAGAAACCAGTTTTCTTCAAGTAATTGGGCCAAGCTTAAAACCAGTTAACCAGTGGGTTGTAGTGTCACAAGTCTATAGTCTCAACTACTCAAGAAGCTAAAGTAGGAGGATCATTAGAGCTCGGGAGATCATAAAAATAGAATTGGAAAGATGACTCAATGGTGACAGATGCTTGTGAAGCCTGACAGCCGGGGTTCAATTTTCCAGTACCCATGTAAAGCCAGAAGCACAAAGTATGCATGTGCCTGGAGTTCATTTGCATTGGCAGAAGGCCCTGTTCTGCTCTTGATTTATTGTTCTCTCTCTTTCTCTCTCTTTCTCTTCTCTCTCTTTAAATAATAAATAAATAAAACATTTTGTAAACAATATTAAAATTTTAGAAAAGGTATAAATATATGACATAGTGAGATACCTAACTGATAAATTTATATGTAGCTATGTAAGAAGGTATTGTTAAAGAATTTATAATGATACAATGAGAGAATGCCTTTTTGAAATGAAAAGGAATAGAATACTGCAACATGGTGATATATAACCCAAAAGAAGAAGCCTTAGATTTAAACAAACAACAGATTTGAGAGAACAATTAACAAGAGGTTTGGGAGAGGGTGTGACAAGAGTTTTTTTTTTTTTAATTATTTATTTATTTTAGAGAGAGTGAGTCAGAGAGAGAGAGAGAGAGAGAGACAGAAACAGAGAGAGATACAAACAGAGAGAGAATGGGCACACCAGGACCAGAAGCCACTGCAAATGATCTCCAGATGCATGTGCCACTTGTACATCTGGCTTTACGTGGGTACTGAGGAATCAAACTCAGGTCCTTCTGCTTTACAGGCAAAGGCCTTAACTGCTAAGCCATCTCTCCAGCCCCCAGAATTTTTTTTCATGTTTCTATTTCTCTGTGTTTTGAGGACTAACTTAGTTTACTTGGACACGGGTTTTAAATTACAGAGTGAATCATTTTATATTCAAAATTAAAATCAAATTACCAAGATAAGCAAATCTTCGATTAAGATAAAATACAATTCTATTTTCATTTGGTTAGGATAATTGCCTATTTGTTAACCCCCAGCCATGAAAAACGAATGTCATGTTTTCTCTTAACTAGTAGTGAGGGAGAAAATTGGAGGGGGCTATCTGGTTTTTTAAAGCTACTGTTAATTTGTAAATAAAGTCTGTTTGTATTACTAAATATCAGCCATTATTAATGCCATAAACTACTTGAGCTTTCTTTATTGGATAATGTGTTTCATATATGATCTTCTCATGATTCACAAAGGATTTACATCAGCTCTAAAGATGTAGACAGAGGAAAATATAAGGAAATGCTTTGTCACAGTCGGGCTACCAGGTTGGCTCCAGTCCTTTAGCTGCCTGGCTGAAACAAATGGAGTCATTTAAAACTCTACAGCAGCTGCATGTTAAAACCAACATTTGAGGAGAAGTATATC
Source organism: Zapus hudsonius (assembly GCA_004024765.1). NCBI lineage: Eukaryota > Metazoa > Chordata > Mammalia > Rodentia > Dipodidae > Zapus > Zapus hudsonius. The sequence goes on along the minus strand of PVHP010020366.1, from coordinate 10,866 downwards.
CATTCCTGGTAGTTGAACTAAAAAGAAAATTTATTCATGGGTCCTTAGAGGACAGATATATTACAAGATAATAGCATCCTCAAAAACAACCTTATAGAATACAGAACAATTGTTTCACAGAACTAACTTTTGTAGTGCCCACTAGTAAACATACACTGGTGACACCTGTCAAATCCACCTGAACTAGCAGTCACTCATGTTTTTTATGAACAACAGCATTCAATTAAATAAACACTGGTAACAAGACTGTTTGGTAAAGACTTTGAAAAGTCATAGCACAGTCACAGATTATAAACTGGGTAATCACAACTATTTTTTATGCCATTTCTTTGACTTATACTTAATTTGGAGTATGAAACTGTACACAATAGTATAATGATTATTTATAAACGGATCAGTATATAGTAGAGATTACCCCATAATAATTAGGTAAGGTAGCTAAAGATGCTTACTTTCAGTGTACTGCATGTAAAGAAGCTGCAATTCACATGCTGGAAATGACCATATAGATGCTGGTGTTTAAAACAACCTGCTTTATGGTAATTGTCATAGACTTTAGGTTGCATGCTTAGGTCTTTCATCCTGCAATGTTTATAAGTTGGCTGAGCAGGATTAGTGTAACAGTCTTTGACTGTGGAATAATATGGAATGAAATGTGAATAATATCCCTAATGGCTGGATTTCCTGTTGTTCTAGATGCAGTAGAACTAACCAGACAGCTGTTTATTAAGTCTCATAAAATTGGAGTAAATGGACAACACTTGAATATAAACTAAAAGGCTAACCTGAGCCCACAAAATAAAAAGGGAAACACCAGAATTAAAGTAGGTAGAGCAAGTTCAGTGGGTTCTAATTTACTGTTGCAGAAAAAAAACTCATACAAAATATTTGATAGAAGCTCTTTGGAGGTAAAACTTAGATTTAGAAAGCAAATACTATCCCAGAATTTATAACACACTCATATACATATTATTCTAAGATTAGAAAATGTTTATATACTGGTTTTAATAATTCTTTAGTTCAATAGATTTGTAGAATATCTCTGTGGGGATTGCTTTTATATCCACTTTGTGTACTGTTGTATCAATAACCTGAAGAGTTTGAGGTAGCATAAATTATTTCAAAATAGCACTTTAATCTTCTTGATTTCTTCTACTCAATTTTTAGAGCCCCTTCTTAACTTATGAGCTAAAACTTTAATCCCTGGAAATGCATATATATATATATATATATATATATATATATGAAATTTAATAATTGTCTCACTTTTATTTTATAATTTATCACTTTTAGAAATGTGGAATTTAACATTTTCTAATGTGGAATTCTTAAACATTTAATCTTTATTTTAGGACATGGACTTTGTACGCTTTATCATCAACTGCTTTAAGGTTTATTACCCTAAATACCTCTGTAAGTAACTGACTCCTTTATAATGATATACTGATAAAATTCACTATATAGTCATAAATGCTGCTATATAGAGTGTGTTACTAATTACTGTTCTCTATTGTCAATAAGAATATACTTAACCTTAATGCACTACATTTGAATCTGGCATTGAGAGGGTTTTATAATGTGTCATTGTTGTCACTGCTGCTGTTGTTTTTATGGTATGGGAGATTGAATTTGGCCCTTTACAAGCTGGGCAGGTGTTAGCTAACATCCCCATCCCTGTTTTTTTTTTTTTTTCATTGTAATTCTCATTAATTGTCCAGCTCAAGAACTCCTAAACTTTGTATGTTCATCTTTCATTTGTTGGATTTATATAAAGGTTTCTCTTGGGGAAACAAACTTCCAACCCACATAAGCAGTCAAATATATTTAGCTCCAATGTGTTAAAAGTGAAAAGACAGAAGAGGCAACAGGTCATGAAAAAAAAAGGAACTTCACAGAGCTGCCTTTATATATTCCTGATGAATACCACGATTTTGAGTCTTGTGGGATTTGTGACTCTGATGACACTAAAGCACAAATATCCCTAAATTATCTTACTTTGTCATATTTTCATATTATTATTAAGGTCAAGCAAAGAACAGACAAAAAGCATAAATGGAGATAAAAAGTCAGTGCCACAAATAGCCCTGTACTCTGATCTCTTCAGAGAGAGTGCTTGTTAATGTTCTTCCATAAAAAAGTATGGTCAGCACTGTCTAGTTTGGGTAACATGTAAAATCTATCAGTCCTTATGTGTCTGGCATCTACCCCAATTCATTAAGTCTTGCTGAGCAGTGTCAGTCAGTGGATAGTACAGATTTACTGCTCCATAATATTAATTTGTTCCTCTTGTGGACAAAGTAAAACTTAAATGCTTAGTTTATTGAAATATCTAGAGGAGCTTGTGATGAGCCATAGAGAAATAATATAAATATATTGTTTATAAATATTCCAGATTTCTAAAATATTTATTCATTGAAATATATAAAGGAGTTTATAATGATTCACTTAGAAATAATATAATTAATTATTACCTTAAAATATGTCCAGAATTACCTGAAAGAACTATTAATAAATTCATGGATTCACATAATAAGCATGAACTACAGTGCTGTTCATTTCAGTTACCTATGGAGAGTGTGTGTCTTCTACAAACATAATGTCGTTTGGCAGACAGTGAATGTCATGTAACCTAACATTGATTTTTCTTCAAATCTGTCATAAAATATAAGTGTTATAACTTAAGCACATCCCAGCGAAAAACTGGAATATTAAGCTGCAGGATACTTCTTCCTAATACGAGTGCTTCTTTGTGTACTTAACTCATTCTAGTTTAATATAGCTGTTGTAGGAGTCCTCTGCTGAGAGAAGAATGAAATTGCATATTGATTCATCTGAAATAGAAGAACAAATTGGATATCAAAAATCCTCTTTGTGGTTTCCAGTTCTTTCTCACAATTGTGATAGGGCTGTTTAATATCTTTAGCTCAGTATGTAAATAATGGTTCTTTATACTTTGGATTTGTTGGCTTCTTGAATCTCTTATTTCTTTAAAATAAGAAATAGTTTCCATTTCTTAAAATGAGTCATTAAAATGGGAGGTGATAACCATATGACTGGATTAACAGTTTTATCTCCAGAAAATTATAATTGAAACCATAAATTAGACATGGAAATGTTTTTAAAGTTCAGTTGCTTTCAACATTGATAATGACATGTCACAGCTAGAAACTCCAGTGGCCACTTAACTGTTTTCTTTTGTACCTTTGGGCAAGCAACATAAGAATGAAGGAATGTAATGACAGTGTATTATTGATTTCCTACTAGTCATCTTCCTATACCATCCTTTGTTTACTGTAAGATGTTAGACTTGGTCAGCCAACTTAATTTTTTTACATAAATATTTTTCTAGACTACGTATAAGAGATATTACTAAAGAGCTACTAAGTTATATTCGTTGATTTTTCTTTTTTCATCTTTCAGCCAAAATAGTAATCTTTGATATGCCTTGGATAATGAATGGTAAGTATATGATTTATGCTTTCCTAAAACATTTGATTTTCCTTTGTCTTACTTACTTATGTTCCTACAACTACTTAAGAACATGGTTTGTGCTTGAGGTGCTATTTAGGAGGCTGGAGCCAGAATACTCAAAGGTTTTTTTTTTTTTTTTTTTTGGTTTTTTGAGGTAGGGTATCACTCTAGTCCAGGCTGACCTGGAATTCACTCTGTAGTCTCAGGGTGTCCTTGAACTCACGGCTATCCTCCTACCTCTGCCTCCCGAGTGCTGGGATTAAAGGCGTGTGCCACCACGCCTGGCTTCAAAGGTTTTTCTTAAGCAAATAGGACTGACATTCTATCTTCACACACCAGAAGGCCCCACTAGACTTTTCTGAAAACAGTATCAAGATATTCAACCCTTCAGAAGCCTTACTTTGTCACTTACAGATAGAGTACTTAACAGAATGCAGGTGATGGCTCGGTATTCTTAAGGGCTTCAAGAATTGAACAAGGGGGTGGTGACTGTATCTGAAAGTCATCCCAAATCACTGTAGTCTTATGGTACTTTAACAGTCATATTTTTGGTAAAGATTTTAAAAATATTTTTATTTATTTGCAAGCAGAGAGAGATAGAAGAAAGACAGGGCATAGATAGGCACTCCAGGGCCTCCAGCCACTGCAAAAAAAAACTCCAGATGTATGCACCACTTTGTGCATCTGGCTTTATATGGGTAATGGGGAATCAAACTTTGCAGGCTTAACTGCCTTAACCACAAGCCCAAGATTTTTTTTTTGACAAAGTTACTGAAAAATATTTTCTACCTGGCAATTTTAAATGTAATGCTATTCTCCATGTGTGTATTTTCATTGATGTTAATGCTATTCTCCATGTGTGCATTTTCTTTGATGTTTTTAGAAATTAGTTGGTACATAGAAAGCAATAGAGAAAGTTGATAAACATTCAGTTCTTTTTAAAGTTCACCTGATTGAAAAACCTCTTGTTAAACTGATAAAAAAATAAAACAAAGACTTGCTAAAATGTGGAATCAAACTGCTGTCTTCTCTACTGACTTTATGGAAATAAAGATTATAAAGGAATGCTATGAACAATTATTTATAATAAAATTAGCAAATCTTGCATGTCTAACCTGTGGCTTATGGGACACATGTGCCCAGGGTAGCTATGAATGTGCCCCACCCAGCACATTGGTGGATGACAGAGGCATTGTATAATCTCAAAAATTTGGCACTGCTAGTTGGTCCTAGATGAAACTGGAAATTTCTTAGAAAGGCATAGACTACTACTAAAACTGAATGAATCAGAATCAGAATGTAAATATAACAAAATTAGTAACTCAAACAACTTCCCAAAGAGAAAATCCCAGGTACTAGTGAGTTGACTGTTAAATAATATGAATTATATAAAAAAGAATTGACCCTAATATTTTCTAAACAGTTACAAGAAATAGGTGAAGAAGGAATGCTTCCCAACTCACTATAAGCAAATGTAACCCTAATCCCAAAGCATCAAAAGAAGACAACTATAGACTGTAATGTAACACTTATGACTATAGATGGACCCATGTTTACAAAATACTAGGTCTGGAAGTGTTGCCTTACCATGTGCAAGGCCCTAAGTTCCATCTTCACCATTACACACACGTGCGCGCACACGCACACCCAAAAACTTAGCAAAACCAATTTTTTAAAAAAGAGGCTATAAGAAGTATTTAAAAAAACATGATGAAGTAGGATTTATCTCAAGAATGCAAAGTTGGTTCAAAATACAATATAATCTACTGTATTAATAGAATGAATGGAAACATCTACATGATTATCTCAGACCCAGAAAAGAAGAGGAAAAAAATTGACAAAATCTGGAACCTTGTCATGATGAAAGCATTAAAAAAAAAAAAAAAAAAAACCCTAGGAACTGAAAGTGCTCAGAGTTAGAACTGGAAGTTAGAAGAGCCATAGCAATCCATACAAGGCCACCCTCACTGCTGACATATACTACAAGTTCAAGAAGTTCTCAGAATGTTCCTCAGGTCTGATCATTCACTCGAAGCAGTGCTAGAACTCACTGAAAGCTCTGAGGCTCATAGTTGTGATTTATTGAAGAGAAAGAATTCCGATCAAAATTGGCCAAGGGATCTATCAAATGTGTGTGCAGCTCTCATGGAGTATTGCCAGCCAAGGAAGCTCACTGAAGCCTGGCTAGTCCAAGATTCTTCTTGGGGCTCCATTCTGTAGACCTGATTGACTGTCCTTATTGTTGATCCCAATGTCCAGTCTTTCCAGAAACCTACTAATCTTCTTTTGACGCAGAGCTCCTACCTGAAATCACATGTTGGTGTTTCTGCCATGACCAGGTCCCACCCTAAATAATATTCAAGGCAGCCAGTCCATCAGGGATAGTCCACCAGACCTCAAGACTACCTCTCAGAAGCTGGGAGCAAAGGCCAGGTCTCTCTGAGCAAAGCTGATTCTTCACTACACAGAAAATAATTTTCTTGGCCTAATAAGGGGTGTCTGTGATAACCCACAGCTAGCTTTGTTAGTGAATTATTATTTTAATAGTACTGGCATAAAAAAATCAGATTTAGCACTTCATTTAATTCCAATAGTGTGACTTCAACTCTGTCACCTCAAAAACTTTTCAAATTGAAATTAATAAAATTTAAATATGTGAACTATCATGGTTTGATCCAGGTATCCCCCACAAACAAATGAATGTGTTCTCATTGATCAATCCTCAGCTGATGGCAGTTCATGAATTACAACCTCAATAGAGCTGTGTGGTTGGGGTGGGCTTTTGGGGTTAAAAGCCAGCTTCCCCTTGCCAGTATTTGGCACACCTTCCTGCCTCTATTTCCAGTGCTGTGGCAGAGGTGATGTCCACCATCTGCTCATGCCATCATTTTCCCTACCAGGATGGAGTCTCCCCTTGAGTTCCTAAGCCCAATAAACCTATTCCTCCATGGATGGGCATTTGGGTTGATTCTAATTCTTAGCTATTATGATTTGAGCTGGTATAAATATAGTTGTACAAATGTTTCTGTGTCAAGATGTGACATCTTGTGGATCGATGCCTAGTAGAGGGATAGCTGGGTCCATCGGTAGTTCTATGTCCATTCTGTTCAGAAGTCTCCACACTGCTTTCCATAGCGGTTGAACAAATTTGCAATCCCACCATCAGGGAATGAGGGTTCCTTTTTCCCCGCATTCTCACCAGCAACGATTGTTGTTGGTTTTCTTTATGATTGCCATTCTGACTGGGGAAAAGTGGTATCTCATTGTGGTTTTGATTTGCATTTCCCTGATGCTTAGGGATGCTGAGCACTTTCTCAGGTAAGAAAAGGCCATTTGTGTTTCCTCCTCTGTGAATTCTCTGTTGAGATCAGTGCCCCATTTTGTGAGGGGGGCAGTTTACTTTTTTGTTATTAATTTTGAGTTCTCTGTAGGTTTTGGAAATAAGGCCTCTATCTAAGTTGTAGCTGGCGAAAATCATCTACCAGTTTGACTTGGAGAACAGTTTTTTTGTCTGTACAAAAGCTTTTGAGCCTGAACAGGTCCCATTGGTTAAGTGACTGTTGCAATTCCTGGGCTACTGGAGATTTGCTCAGGAGGTTGTTCCCTACTCCTATCTCATGTAGCGTTCCTCCTAATTTTTCTTCCAGGGTATTCAAGGTTACAGGATTGATATTGAGGTCTTTGATCCATTTGGAGTTGATCTGTGTGCATGGTGAAAGGAGTGGGTCTATTTTCATTTTTTTACACGTGTTTATCCAATTTGTCAAGCACCATTTGTTGAATATGCTATCTTTAGCCCAGTTTACATTGTTGGCACCCTTGTCGAAGACTAAGAAGCTGAAGTTACTTGCATTAAAGGCTGGGTCTTCAATTCTATTCCACTGGTCAGACTGTCTGTTTTTCTGCCAATACTATTCTGTTTTAGTTACTATGGCTTTATAGTATGTTTTAAAGTCAGGTATGGTGATGCCTCCTGCGTATTTTTTTTTACTCAGAATTGTTTTAGCTATTCGAGGTCTGTAACCCTTCCTAATAAATTTGGAGATTATTTTATCTATGTCTGTGAAGAAGAAGGTGGATATTTTTATTGGCATTGCGTTGAATCTGTAGATTGCTTTTGGCAGGATTGCCATTTTTACTATATTGATTCTCCCTAACCAGGAGCATGGAATGTCATTCCATCTCCTCACATCCTACTCTATTTCCCTCTTGAGTGTTTCAATATTTTCCTTATATAAGTCTTTCACTACCTTGGTTAGTGATATTCCCAGGTATTTGATTTTATTTGAGGATATAGAAAAGAGGACAGTTTCTCTGATGTCTTTTTCCAAGTGTTTGTCTTCTGTATATAGAAAGGTTACTGATTTTTGTGTGTTAATTTTGTATCCTGCCACTCTGCTGAAGGCATTGATCACGTTCAGGAGTTTACTAATGCTGCTCTATGGGTCTGATATATATAAGATCATGTCATCTGCAAAGAGGGATAGTTTGACTTCTTCCTTTCCGATTTGTATCCCTTTTATGCTATTCTCCTGTCTTATTGGTTGGGCTAGAACTTCAAGCACTATGTTAAATAGCAGTGGTGAGAGTGGACATCCCTGTCTTGTTCCTGAGTTAAGCGGGAACTCCTTGAGTCGTTCCCCTTTGAGGATGATTTATGCTTTAGGAGATCTGTATATTGATTTTATCATGTTGAGATATAGGCCATCTATGCCTATTCTTTCCAGGGTTTTGAACATGAAGTGATGTTGAATTTTGTCAAAAGCCTTCTCAGCGTCAATTGAGATGACCATGTGGTTTTTGCAGGTGAGTTTGTCAATGTGGTGAATTATATTTATTGACTTTCATATGTTGAACCATCCCTGCATCCCTGGGATGCAGCCAACTTGGTCAGTGTGAATTATAGTCTTGATGTGGGTTTGTATTCGGTTTGCTAGGATTTTATTTAGGATTTTTGCATCCAAGTTCATCAGGGATATGGCTCTGTAGTTTTCTTGTTACATCCTTGCCTGGTATGGGAATTAGGGTAGCTTCATAAAAGGAGTTTGGGAGCCTACCCTCTTTTTCTATGCCCCTGACAAGCTTCAAAAGGAGAGTTCTCAGTTCTGTGATGAAGGTTTCATAGAATTCAGCTGAGAAACCATCTGGACCTGGGCTTTTCCATTTGGGGAGCTTCTTGATTACTGATTCAATCTCTGTGATTTTTATCGGATTGTTTAGGATCTTCATCTTCTCTGGTCTGAGCTTTGGAAGTTGGTAGTTGTCCAGGAATTTATCCATTTCTTCCAGGCTCTCGAATTTTGCACAGTAGATTTTGGAAGTATGATCTGATGATTCTTCCAATCTCTTCAGGATCTGTTGTGATCTCACCCTTGTCATTTTTTATTTTGTTAATTTGGGCTTTCTCAGTTTTTCATTTGATTAAGTTGGCCAGGGGTTTGTCGATCTTATTGAGTTTTTCAAAGAACCAACTCTTACATTTGTCTATTTTTTCAATTGTTTTCTTTGTTTCCAAGTCATTAATTTCAGGTCTGATCTTAATTATTTCCTTGCATCTCGAGCTCCTAGGTTTGGATTTTTCCATCTGTTCTAATGACCTTAGGTGTGAGGATTGTTGGTTAATTTGAGACGCCTCTGTCTTTGTTATGAAAGCATTTAGTGCAATGAATTTCCCCCTTAGAACTGCCTTCATTGTGTCCCACAAGTTCTGAAAGGTTGTGCCCTCATTATCATTTGTTTCTAGGAATTTCTGGATTTCCTGTCTGATTTCTTGTTTGACCCATTCATTGTTCAGGAGCGAGTTGTTCAGTCACCAGTATCTGTTGAAATTTTTGGATCCTCTCCCGTTGTTAATTTCTAGCTTTAATGCGTTGAGGTCTGATATGATGAAGGGGATTATATTGATCTTTCTGAATTTGTTGAGGGATGATTTATGGCCCAGTATGTGGTCAATTTTGGAAAAAGTTCCACACGCTGCTGAGAAGAATGTGTAATCTGTGTCTTTGGGGTGGAATGTTCTGTAGATGTCTGTTATCCCTAGTTTGTCTGTGGTGCCATTTAGCCGCTTGATTTCCTTGCTTGTCTGTTGTTTGTACAATCTGTCTAGGGATGAAAGTGGAGTGTTAAAGTCACCTACTATGATGGTGTTGGCATCTATATCTGCTTTGCTTTTGAGTGATTTATGCCTAATGAACTGAGGGGCCTTTGCATTTGGTCCATACATAATTAGAAAATTGATGTCTTCTTGTTGTATCGTTCCCTTGAGAAGTAGGAAGTGGCTATCATCATCCTTTTTTATTGCTGTTGGTTTAAAGTCTATTATGTCAGATATTAGAGTAGTCACAGCTGCTTTTTCATTCTTCCCACATGCCTGGAAAATTGTTTTCCACCCTTTTATTCTCAGAAGGTTAGTATCTTTAGCGATAAGGTGTGTTTCTTGAAGGCAACAGATGGTAGGGTCCATTTTCCTGATCCAACCTGCTATCCTGTGTCTTTTTTATAGGAGAGTTGAGTCCATTTACATTCAAAGTTATAACTGTGAGGTTTGCCATGTTGTAGAGAATATGGAGGTTGGTATCTGAGCTGTTGCTGCTATCTCTTTTGTGTTACCTTGATTATTCTCTGTTCCTTTCCTGGGGTCGGTTGTTTGTTTTGTCTGCCTGGGATATGTCATTAATTATATTTTGAAGTTTTGGCTTTGTGCTCAAGTACTTGTAAAGCTGATTAGTCTCATGGAATACTTTAATTCCTCCATCAATTATGATGGAAACTTTGCTGGGTAGAGTAGTCTAGGTTGGAATCCGTTCTTCTTTAGGCCTTGAATAGCTTTGCTCCAAACTCTCCTGGCTTTTAAAGTTTCTATGGAGAAGTCTGACATGATTCTGATGGGTTTTCCTTTTTTTTTTTTTTTAATTTACTGTCCATAATGAGTTACAACATTTAGTGGGCAAACAATGAGTTGTTATCGCCAATTCCCCGCTGCCCTCCCCTCCCTCCTCCAGTGGGTAACCTCCTCCATGGGTCGTCTGGATCAGTCCTTGTGACAGGGTACCATGGATAGCCTAGTATTCAGCCAGGTTCTCCTGGCCATGCCTCTGGATAATCTCCCCCACCACGGCTCTCACAATCTTTCTGCCCCCTCTTCTGCTCAGTTCCCTGAGTCGTGGTGGATGAGTATTAAGACTGCTTTAAGGTTGTGAGCTTAGGGTCTTTGTGTCAAAATCATTGGTTTCTGTCTCACTGGCTTATCCTGTGTTGATTTAATGGCTGTGGCTGTGGGCCCCTTGTTCATCCCGTCATTCTCTGCGTGGTTCCATTTGGATCCTCCACGATATGACTGTGGTGGCCCCTCTCTTGCCAGAATCTCAGCTATCGGATTACAGTTGGTTGGTAGGG
>PVHP010020365.1:0-30714 GCA_004024765.1 Zapus hudsonius | reverse complement strand
GTAGCCTGTGTAACACCTTGCACTAGGGAAGTTATTGGCTCAACTTTCTACCACATTTCTCAGCCTCAGCTGCAGCTTCAACTTCTGGCAAACACAGCAGATTCTCTTTTTACAAAGGAACCCTCTCTTGTGAGATCCTTCATGCTCTCTAACTGAATAGGTAGGTGAATGCAGTATAAGGACTCTGAGGCTCTATTTGTCTTATTTTCTCATTTCTTTTCTATTTTTCTTATGCAGTCACTAGGTAGAAGGAGCCCAGGTCCTTAGTCACCAACTGCCACAGACCTTCTCTACCCCAAGATCACTAATTGTCTCTTCTATCACTGTTGCAGTCAACTTTCTCTGTTGCTGGGCAGAAAGAACTCAAACAAAAGAGGTCTGTGGAGGAATGGGCTTATTTGGCTTACGGATTTGAGGGAAGACTCCATCCTGGCAGGGAAAACGATGGCATGAGCAGAGGGATGGACATCACCTCTGCCACAGCACTGCAAACAGTGGCAGGAAGGTGTGCCAAATACTGGCAAGGGGAAGCTGGTTTATAATCCCCATAAGCCCGCCCCCAACAACACAGCTCCAGTGAGGTTGTACAACCCAAACTGCCATCAGCTGAGGATCAATCACTGAGAAGATATTCATTTTTTTTTGTGGGGGACACCTGGATCAAATCATGACATATCACCCTACATTATATCCTCACATTAGGGAGAAATAAATCTTTGCTGTGTTATATTACTAAGATTTTGGAATTGTTTACAATAACACTGCATCTATCCTATTGCTGACAAGAGAGAGCATTATGAAATTCATGACTCTCTACAATGAATGTATAATAATAAAAAAAGGGGAAAGAAGAGACAAATGGTAAGGGAAAATTATCAGTGAAATAACTAAAGAGAATTCCATAGAGTTGAAAGACACGTGTGTATATTCAGGAATTTTACTGAGACACCAACAAAATAAAAGAAAAACATAGCTAATGCCAAGATATGTTACCATGAAATTTCATAACACCACTATCATGGGTAGAACTTTGCTACACCAGATTCCTTATGTTAAACACTTGACTATTACAAATTGTGACACTATTTGGAGACAAGGCCCAAACTGAGGATGTAGTTTCATGGTGTATAGCTTGCCTAACTTTCCAAGACTCTGGGTTCCCACCCCAGCATTACAAAAACACACTGCAACAAACCAAAACCAACTAAAAAACAAAAATGATTGCAGGTGTGGAGATAGTTCAGCAATGAGGAGCTCTTACTGTGTAAGCATGATGGCCTGAGACTGTTCAAGTTCAATTCCCTGAACACAATCTGTTACCCAAGTCCTGCAGGGGTCAAGGGAGATGGGAAAATCCTTGAGGGTTGCTGACTGGGAAAAAGTGGTATGAAGTGCAGTTTCGGATGGAGTGAGAGATCCTGTCTGTGGTAGTTTGAATGCATGTCCCCCTTAGACTCAGATGTTTCATTAAAGCTTGTAATTTAGATCTCCAGCTATTTCGCTTGAGGAGGTGTCATTGGGGGCAGATCCTGGGGTCCAGCCTAAAGGTGTGTTTGGGGGTGTATCTGAATGCCAGCCCAAAGGTATGCAGAGAGGTTTGAGCTTTGAGGGTCCTGATTACTGCTGGGTATGTGCTTGTTGCTTTTGGTGTTTGCTGGTTTTTGGTGGTTGCTCTCTGTGTTTGGATTTATGAATGGGAGCTAGCTAGCTTTTTCCACCATTGATGGAACTTCCCCTAAATTGTAAGCCTGAAATAAATCCCATTCCGCCCCCCCAAACTGTGCCTGGTTTGGATGTTCATCTCAGCAGCATGGAACTGTCTACAACACCATCTCAACAAAACAGCAGGATGAGTGAAAAAGAAGACACCCAATGTTCTCCTCTGGCCACCCTGTGCCTCTGCACACACGTGCACAGCTCACGTACATCTGTATGCACATGTGTATACACAACACACATTACATTCATACCTTCATACCAATTCATACCAATGCCCTTACATACCTGTGTACTTCCCAAAATAAAGAAAAAAAGACAAGAAATAGAGCAAGAAAGAAGGACCTTTAAAGAGGAAATTAGGATTCTAATATGTGAGGGCACAGTGGAAAATAGCCAGCTTTAAGCAAGGAGCAAGGTCTCTTAGGAAACCATAAACCTGTCAACCCTTATCCCTTGAAGTTGGTCTTCCTGCATCTAGAATTGTGTGAAAAAATATGCTTATTGTTTAAACCATTAAATATTTGGTACATTGTAAGCCTCAACAAATGAATTCAATCAAACATGAAGAGAGCCATATGAACACTTTCAGAAAACAAAACTAAAACAAATCTTCACAAAGAATAAGAATTGGGGTGACCTTGGCTATTCAATAAAGCAATATGAATGTTAAAAGCCAATGAAGCAATGATTTCAGAGGTCTGAGTAAAAAGAATTTATAACCTAGAATTCTATTTTTAGATGAAGTATCCATTAAATGTGATGGTAAAGATACCATCAAGCATGCAAAACTCGGAATGTTTTAGCTCTTACACATCATTACTTACAGAAGTTACTGGAAGATATATTTCATTAAAGAAAAGTGTCATTCCAATAAAGGGGAAGAAAGACACTTCAGGACAATGCGGACCAACATAGAAGACAAGTGGAGGGTGGGCACAGACAGGTGTTCAGGTCATGATTCTGTGGGCTGAGAACAGTAGATACAAATCCTTCACCCTAGTCTCAGGGTTTCATTTTGGGAAAATAAATATATATTCCATAAAATACATGGAACATCATTATACTAAAACATTCTTCATTGTTTATCTGAAATTCAAATTTAGCTAGATGTCTCCCATTCTGACAATGCTACAGTGGTCTGAAGACTCTAACTTTTGTGTTTCTTAGCACCTTGAACAATGTCTGCACATTGGAGATGCTAATTAAATAATTAATGAAGTGCTCTTCAGAAAGCTTGTATACTACAGGCTGAGCATCTCTACACCAAGATCCTGAAACCCAAGTACTCCAAATATCCTGAAACTTTCTGAGGAATGACACATCACCAATGGGGAACAACTTGCCCGTTATCATGACCGGTCGAAGTCAGAATGCAGGCGGATTGAGAATATTGTTTAAAACTACCTGCAGGCTAGGTTGATATGAAACATTCATGAATGTGTTTAGACTTGGGTCTTCTCCCCATGCTACCTTGCAGTATATATGAAAAATTTACAAGATCCATAAAAAATGGAAACGTTTTTAATCCTGTGTATTTTGGATAAGGGATAACAAACAGTTAAAGGATGATGCAGAATCTTTCAAGTCCCCATAGGACATTGTAAGGGACTTTTTCAAGATTCAGAAACAATGACTCTTTATAAATGATTGTTTATAATTTCAAATCTCATGAAGTCTACTGTGTATTCATGAACACTTTTGCCATCAGCAAGCCTTTTAACACCTATTATCTCCATTATTTGCTAGAGCATTAACATTTGGGTTTAATCCCTTTTTGGAACATCTATTTAAATAAAAATTCTTGTATTGGTTCTTTGAAAATAATTTAAAAGCCTATGTGTTCCACTTCATGGACTCAGAAGCTTTGTGCCACTGGAAAGGGCACAGAATCAAAATATATTGTTCACAGGGCCTAATTCTGGTGCACTATGTGAAGTCATTTCAATTCTACATTTTGACTATGTATATGACAACAGTAGCCTTACTGTGTTTATCCTTCAGAAATACATTTTCTTGCCTTTCTCTTTGTGTTTAAGATGTAAAGTGATAAATTAAAATTCAAAGTTGATCAGTATGATAGAAGATGAAATATAGAGGAATTTGAAAACAAAGCTTTACATTTCTAAAAATACAAGAAGTGCTTCTTTATGAATTTTTCAGTTTTTTTTCTCCTCTGGGGGAAAAACACATTTGATCTGAATTTGATTGACTGCAAGACAAAAGTCAAGTTGGCCTAATTTAAAATGACTCACTCTCATCATACGATGTCATCTCTTATTTTCGGCAGAGATAGAAGAAATTGAGTGAGAAAATTGAAAAATCATTTTAATGCTCCCCATAGAAATCATAACATGAGCTGGAACATATGGGTAATTTGTGTGGTACTGTCAGTTATGGGGGCTAATCATTTTCAATATAATTTTTGTGACTGAAATGTTATAAACCAAGAAAGTTTTTTTTTTGAGGCAAAACTCTGATCGTACTTTGTAGACTTCATTTCATTTGTAGCTGGGGTATTGAACAAGCATGACTCTCGAGGCAGAGTGAAAACAGCGCAACTTTTCTTTGCCACCTATTGCATCTTTGAAATTTGCTTAATGGAATTGTTTCCTTTCCCCCTCTGGATGGAAGGCTACTTCTATTACTTTTAAGCTTACATTTAGGTAGTAGACTGTACCATAGTCATATATACATATATATATATATATATATATAGTTATTTAATTCTTTGTAAGAAGAGAGGAGAGAGAGAGAGAGAGAGAGAGAGAGAGGTGAGTGTTCCAGGGCCTTCTGCCATTGCAAATGAACTCCAGATACATGCTCCACTTTGTGCATGTGGCATTACATGGGTACTGGGGAATCAAACCTGGGCCAACAGGCTTTGTAAGCAAGCACCTTTAACTGCTGAGCATCTCCCCAGCTCTTGTACTATAGTATTTTTAGGTGAGAAGTAATCTTGATTCAAACAGCAGAATGTCCACTCCCAATGATGACCAAAACATTAAGGCTAAAATTTCCCTGCAGGACTTGCTGTATGGGCACTGGAAGGACTGTGCTCTCCCCACTGTATATGTTGCTCCTCCTTCCCCAGGTTGCTATGTTCTAACAGCCCGTTAAGCTTCAGCAGAAGATGACAGTCTTAAGTGGTGGGTATGTACAGTCAGGACTGGCTACATAATTTCAAGGATAGCACAGAAACGAATGCAGGGCCCCTTGTTCAAAAGCAGAAATATCCTTTAAAATGCTAAAATATAAAGCTTTTTCTCCATTAATTCACAATATGTCTCTTACTTTTTCAGCATGTTTTTATTTTCTGCTTAATGTCATTTCAAGAAAAAATGTTAAGTTAGTGTGATTTTACTGTTCATATTTTTATTTTGCAATGCTGGTTTTCAAAGCAAACAAAAACAGTTAGCTGGTAAGCACAGTTGCTGAACCGATACAGCTGGTATATTGTAGGTGGCAAGTATATGTACACAATGGAAACATTGTACACATGGAAACATGTACAAAGCAAAAATAGCTTCAGTTCTTGATGCCTATGCATTCCACTACCACTATTTATGTGAAGTGTGTTAATGAGGAAGGAAGGTACGCACAGAAAAGGGACTTTGGGTTGTATTGTCTTTCTTTTCCCTTCTATTTCTATCATTTTAGTGTACACCATTAGCTAATTCAAAGATATAAAATGAGTAAGATGTAGATTTGATGGGCATTCTTAGTGAGCTGTGTTTCTTAGACTGTCATGGCCCTTTGTCTAAAACAAATTGTAGTTCACAAATTAGGTTATAGATGTAACATAATCACTTTTGACAAGATCTGGCATGTTCAGAGTGGTATGGCCATATATTACATATTCATCTATTTTTTTTTTCGAGGTAGGGTCTCGCTCTAGCCCAGGCTGACCTGGAATTCACTATATAGTCTCAGGGTGGCCTTGAACTCACAATGATGCATACTTCTACGTCTGCCTCCCTGGCTGACTGTAGACCACATATTCACTTTATACTGACCTCGATTCTCATAGAATTCCCATGCACTATGGATCCTCTGGAATTCTGTGTCATGACACATCAAAATACTATGTGCCAACAGGGTAGCAAGGAATGAAGGATACACATAGGGAAACACAATGTAAAGACGCAGCTGTGTGATTGGTCCTGGAATACACCCTGAAGGCCCATCCGATAAAGGTGTGGTTCCTTGCTTGGTACTATTGAGCATTGGAGGAGGCAAAGCCTACCAGGAGGTTTTACCTCATGGGGACATGCCCTCTAAAGGGGACGGGGACCCTGGTCTGTCCCTGTCTCCTTTCAGTTCCTGGCTGTGAGGTGAGTGTTTTTTCTACTTCAAGCTTCTGCCTGGGCGGCTGCTGTCCCCACTAGCGGCCTAGAAGCAATAGTATGCCTGATCATGGCCCAGAACCTCCAACACTGTCAGCCCAAAGCGTCCTGTTCTCTGGTTACATGGTGGTTATTACAGTGGTGGAAATCTGACTCACACAGGTTCCTAAGAACTTCAGTCCCCAGAGCACTCATGTGAGTGTTGGAGGAGGGTTGTTGGCTGTCGCACAGGGGAGTGCCATAGTCCAGAGGGCACTGGTCACACACATAGTCTCTTGCTGTTGGAGTCTCACTGTCCCCTCTGGGTGCTTGGAGTAGGCAGGCTTCCCGCTGGTTCCACAGCCCCTGCTCATATGTGGTTGATGGCAAGCGGCATTCCTCTCACGTGTGACAACACCACTTTTTCTTTGCTGCCAGAGCAGCGCTCCAGTTTCCTCAGCTTCTAGCTGGTTCCAGGGATGCACCCTCCCCCTGCGCTGGAAGCTAAGGAGCTGAAACCTCAGTCCTTCTGTCTGGGTGCAAGGATGGGCTCTCACACAGAGCTTTCATCCTCCTCACAGGACCCCTCTCCAACTCTGCTTTCTCAAGCCTTTTATACTCCTTGTGGCAAAAAACTAATTTCAGACTTTGATCTGGTTTTGAAAATCTGCATATGATTTTTTCCCCCCTCAAAAGTCACTTGGTATGTGATATCAATCCTATCTTAGTGCCTCAGCCAAAACTTACAAATTAAAGATTCTGTTTCATGTTCATGATCACACTGAGAGCCAAGCATGCCACAGGGCACAGACATTCAGCCGTATTAGATGCCAGGGATTTTTGAGTGCTTTGGTTGAGGTGGTTTACAACTTGGATGCCTGTAAGCCTGCTTGCTGAGAACAATGTGTGTACACTTTCAGTTGTCATGAAAAAAACACAGAACCGAGGACACTGACTTAAACTAGACTCATTATATACTGTTCCCAGGAGCTCAAGCCTTTTCTAAGTGTTACCTGAGCCACCTTGTTCATCTGGAAAAATATGCTGGAGGATCTGAAGCATGGCTCTAATGCCAGAGAGATCCGAGCATGAGCTCTGCTTTCTGCTTCTTACTTTATTACTGAAAGTTCTTTGGCCTTCCTAAATTAGGACCCTCATCTATAAAATGGGATAATAGTATTGACCTTGCAGTGTTACGTGATGGTATAATACAGTTGAAAATTCCAGAGGCTTCCTGAGTGGAGTTTTGAATTTATTTGATAGACAGGAAAAAATTATTTACTTTGCAACTAACAGGACCCCTTCTACAATTAGCATGCATATATTGTCTTTGGTTTAGTAGAAGTCCTTACGATGAGGCTGTTCATGGAAATATGGGCCTCAGGGATCAATGATAACATGAAGAAATAAGAGAGGAGGAGGGGAGGAGAACTTTAGTACCCGTATTATAAATTAAGAAATTTGTGGGGCGGAAGAGATGGCTCAGTGGTGAAAGGCATGAGCTTACAAAGCCCAATGGCTTGGGTTTAAGTCCACAGACCCCACAAAAAGCCATAAGCATAAAGTGAGGCATGCATCTGGAGTTCATTTACATTAGCAAGAGGTCTTGTTGTGCCCATTCCCCGCCTCTGCTTACAAATAAACAAATAAAAATATTTTAAAAAGAAATTTGGAATTTGGGGGTGGGGACATGGCTCAGTGGGTAAGTGCTTGCCAAGCACTCTGAGTAAAGGAGTTCAGACCCCCAGACCTCGAATTCTAAAAAGAAAAGGCTAGAGCTAGGTATACTACTGTTGCACACCTTCAATCCCAGAATGCTGGAGGCCAAGTTAGGAGCCTTGCCATGTCTTCAAGGCCAGTGTGGGCAACGGAGTGAGTTCCAGGTCAGCCCTAGCTACAGTGAGACCGTGCTACAAGAAACAGAGCCAGAAGGTCTGGTGAGATTCTGTAATTCCTGTATGCCTCTGAAGAGAGGGGAAATAAAGACAGAATTTTCTGGAAGCTAATTAACAGAATGGTGAACAACTAACTGGCAACCTCTTTGCAAACAAGGTGGAAGGCAAGGACTGACTTGAAAGTTACTCTGACCTTCCCACACACACGGTGGCACATGCATGTCCACAGAGCTCACACACACAGACATCCACTAACCCGAATAAATAAGTCAATAAAAGCTAAACATGTTAACAAAAAGAAATTTGGAGTTTAACCCAAACACATTAACAGTGCGACATCTAACCTTATCTTCCACCCAAGCAGATGTGCCACTGGTCAGTAGCAAGCAACCGAAGATGGTAAAGGGAAGTGCAGGGGGTTTCCTATCTCAGGTGACAGCATTTCTTTTCTGTGTGTGCATGTGAATGTGTGTATGCATGTGTATGTGTGTATGTGCATGTGTGTGGGGGGGGTAGGGTGTGCACAGTCAGAGGACAAGCTCTTGTCCTTCATCCTTCCCTGGGACAGGACCTCTCTTGTTTGCCACTGGAATGACTGACTCACTGGCCCATGAACTGCAGGGTTCTCTTGATTCCACTTTCCTTTGCCATAGGCACCTAGGGATTACCGAAGGATGTGCCACTTGCTTCTGGCTTTATGTGGGTTTTTTGGTTACTTGTCACCTTTGTGTAGCAAGTGTTTTGAACTAAGCTATCTCTCCAGCTCCATGGCCAGCATTTCTTTTCAGAAAAAAAATCAGGTACAATTTGTATCTACAAAGTTACTCTTCTTGGCCTCCAGGAAGCTCCCATATGCTTCCATAAAAGTCCAAAATGTCCCCATATTCTTCTCTTTCCTTCCTTACCTTTTTCATTTCCTTTTCTGTTTTTTGAAAAATGTGGCACATACTTCATATACTATTTAATTTGCTATCTTTAAGCATACAGCCCAGGAGTGTTGAGTATTCACTCTGCCATGTGACAGATCTTTAGGACATTTCCACCTGGAATTGCATACCTCCTAAACACTCATTCTGTCCCTGCACTCCATCTTCCCATGGCGCCTGCTGTAACTTGGAGATGAAGTGTCCCCTAAAGACTCATGTGTTGAAGGCCTGGTCCAATAATTGGAGGAAGTTCTGAGAGGTGATCAGATCGTGAGGACACTGACCTCATTAATGCACTTATTGACCTGCTAGAAGTTTATAGTTAAGTGGGCTATGTGGATATGGGGATGCTTATCACTGGGGGCATGTCTGTGAGAGGTATGTTTTGTCTCTGGCCCCTTCTCATCTCTCTGCTTCCTGGCTGTCGTGAAATGAGCAACCTTCCTCCACAATGCTTTTTGACCATGATGTTCAGCCTCACCACAGGCTCAGAAAAAAGGTGCCAAGTGAGTGACCATGGACTGAAACCTTGAAAACTGTAAGCCACAACAAATCTTTCCTCCCTTAAGTTATTTTTCTCAGACATTTTGTCACAGCATTAGAAAACAGACTAACATAGAATTACCTTTCTTCTTTCTGTTTTTATGATTCTGGCCAGTTTAGATATTTCATGAATGGCCAAATGGCATCAAACATTATGCTTTTTGACTAGCTTATTTGTTAGTATAATGTTTTGAGGTTCATCTATGTTGCAACTGGTGACAGCATTAAAAATATCTTTATTATCAATAATTAGATACATTTTATGAGCAAATCTTGTGATGGTGCCCCCATTTCCCACCTCTGACAGCATTTTAAAGGCTGTGTAATATTTTATTTTACACCACATTTTCTTTATTCATCTGTTGATGGACATTTGGTCAATTTCATCTCTTATAAATAATCCATGCCAAACACATCTGTAGATAACTCTTTCAAATTATTTTTGGATTATTTTGAATATATACCTGGTATTGGATATGTGGTGTTGATTGAAAAATTCTGTTTTCATATTTTAATGAATTTGCTTCTCATTTTCTGTAATGATTATATCATTTGACAGGTTATTCAATTTCTCTATATCCTCCCCCACACTGCTTTTCCTTTGATAGATAGAGTCCATCCTACTGAGTGTTAAGTGAGTTCTCATTGCTGTTTTTATTTGCATCCCCTAATGATTAGTGGTATTTATCTTTTCATATGCTTCGTGGATAGTCATATATCCTCTTATAAATTAGATTGTGTTTTCTTTATTGTTTCATTGTTGAGTTACAGAAGTTCTCCTGTTAATTCCTTAGTAGCCTCTTACCAGGTATATGACTTGTAAATATTTTCTCCTGTTTGTAGGTTGGACTTTCATACTCTTGACTGCTTCCTTTGATGCAAGCAAGTTTTAAGGTTTGTCATTAGCTCATTCAATGATTTCTTTCTTTGGTTGCTAGGCTTATGGTGTCACATTTAAGAAAAATTGTCAAATCCAATGCCTGAACCTTTTCTACTATGTTTTCTTCTCACAGTTGTTTTGTTTTTGCATGTATTCATGCATGGTGTCCGTGTGTGCATACATGTTTGTTTATGGTAAGAGTCCAACTTCATTCTTTTGCTTATGTTTATCCAGTTTTCGTAAGATTTTTGCTAAAGGAAGAAACTTTTCCCATTGTGTAATTTTAACATATTTGCTGTGATTTATTTAGCTATGTATCCAAGGACTGGCTTTTGGGTTTTATCTTTTTTTTTCTATTTGAGGTAGGTTCTCACTTTAGCCCAGGCCCAGCCTCAAACTCACAACGATCCTCTTTCCTCAGCCTCCCAAGTGCTAGCACTAAAGGCAGGCACTACCATGCCTGGTATGGGTTCTTTTTAAAAAAATTTGTGTATATCTCACTTTATGCCAACACAGTGCTGCCTTGTTTATTGTCACAAAGGCAGTTCTTCTAATTGTGCATCTTCACATTCTTCACCAGAGTCTGTATTTAGGATGAGAGACGGACCATTGCATTAGAAATTAGGAGCTTAGGGCGGAGAGCTGGCTCGGCCACGAAGGCCTCACTGTTTAAGGCAGAGTCCTCAAGAAGCTCCTGCGATCCCAGCATGCTGATGCTGATAGAATGTGGGAGGCAGCGATGGGGCCATTTCTCCAAAGCTCACAGGAAGCATAGCAAAAACAGTACTCTGCCTTAACTGAGGTGGAGAGGTGAGGATCAACCCAAAACTTGTCTTCTAACTTCCATATGATGCATGTGCCTGCACCCCCACAAATGTGTATATATATATATATATATATATGATGCATATACACAAAATAAATACCCATTTTTAATGAGATAATGATGACAGCTGCCTTTTAGGGTTGCAAAGGCTAAATGAGCTATTTCAGATATTATCACTTAGTAACTGATGTATTTGAGTTCTCAATGCAAGTTCCCCTACCAGATTGTGCGAAGAGTATAGTGAGTATCTGTAGCAGCCCCATGAGTATAGCAGAACCATGTGTGTGTGTGTGTGTGTGTGTGTGTGTGTGTGTGTGTGTGTGTGTGTGCTCCAGAAATGCTTGCTATTTTCATCATTATTGCTAGCTGTGAGGGTATGATTATTTCTATTGCTGCTGGTGCATCTTTCTTAACCCAGGTTCACAGGGATCCCATGGGTGTTTTGTTGTACCGTCATCTTACATCTCAAGTTGAACAGGAAGCTATCTAATGACACCTCTTGATTAAACCACATTTAACACATTATGACTTAATGAAACATCCTGGCTAGTGAGACCGCTTCATTGAGTGTCACGGAAATTAAAAGCACAGCTTTTAATATCAATGCACTTGTCCTTAATGTGCTGGCAGAGAACATTTGCTGATACGGTCAGCAGAACACAGAGCATGTCTCCTCTCCAATATCTGCAAGTTGGTTCAGGCATTTTACGTCTTGTTTAGGTTGAAGACATGTCTATTATATTTTCTTTTAGTCTTGTGACAGTGGATCACAGAATCTGTAGGACGATGGGCTATTATTTAGGAATAAATTCATTGTAAGGGTCAGAGATTCAGTCAAGTTTACTTGAGAGTATCTGTATTTATTTTAAGTGTTCAGAGATATCTCACAGACTCCCAGAATGCACTACTGGAAAGAGCCAGGTCTAAGGATCCTGGAACTTTATTAGGTGGTCTTTCTTTCTGTCTTGTCTCATTGTCTTCCCCTCTCACCTTGGCATCTGTGTAATTCTAAGAGAGTCTTTACTGACCAGCCCCTCCTGGTGTTCATGTCCTCACACAAATAATTTCCTCTTGAGCATAGGCCGGACTTATTGACCCATTTTTAAAGTGAAAATAATGGCATGTCACTTTTAAGGTCAGGCTGAAAAACAAATCTCCAGTGTGTGCACTTTCTCAGAGCACCTCTGCTGGGGGAAATAGCAGCATCTCATTGTCAGCAAATACTTCACTTCTAATGAGTTTAATATGGCGTGTGTGCGGGGAAGAACTGAGATCCTCCTTCAGCAGCTTTCAATGGCGCTGAGTTCCTTCACCTGAACAAAAGCCCATGAATAGTGAAAACATGATAACAATTTGAACTTGTAAGTGGCTCTCTTATCCTCAGCCAAGTTGCTGAGTCTTGAGGTGTTCGCCATCTAGTTAGTAGTCTGACTGTAAGTTCGGAGATACCATGAACCCAAATCACCTAGCCAAACAGCTTCTGATTCCTGATCCTCAGAAACTGTGAGATCACACAGTTATAGAAGCTGCTGTAAGCTGCTCATTTTTGTTGCAGTTTGCTATGCAGCAATGGAGTAGATACAGATAGGCATATCTGGAAGTTGGATGATGCTACACCAAAAACCTAAATTATGGGACTGGCTTTTCAAACCAACACTGGGTTATGAGCAGTCTTAGTGAAATTCTAAGTAGCCACCAAGAAATGCCAATGGCTCAAAATAAAAGTAATAGAAAAAGGCTGGGGATTTAGCTCAGTGGTAGAGTGCTTACCTAGCATGTGCAAGGACTTGTGTTCAATCTCCAATACTAAATTTTTTTATAAGCATTTTGATGTTTGCTTTTCTTTTTTTACTTATTACTTCCTATTTTGTTTCTGTACTGTCGATGGCCTGTATTGTCCATATTATTTCTTCAGTATTCATTAAAGTTTATATCTTGAAACAAATGTGTCCATGGTCTTTTATTTGGTAAACAGCAAATGTAGGCAGTTAATCAGAAGATGAATGGAGGAATCCTGGTTATGCAGTGGCTAAAATTTATCAGCACTATTGCTCTTGGTAATGTGGAAAGTAGAAAATAAGCTTTGTGATGTGGATGATGTCATAAAGGCACCCTGGGTTGTCCTCACTGCTTATATACCACTTTTTATTGTAAAATAGAGGAGGAATTAATAAAAAGGAATGGAAACTTGAAAAGTGTCACTCCTTGAAAAAAGTGCCACAATTAAGAAATGGATTTTCATGAAATATTAAATCCAGAACACTATCAAGAGAAAGATAAGTAAGCTTCAAAACTTCATTGATAGATCAGAAAAACCAAGGGCCAGGCCCCAGTGTACAGTCAGTCACAAAAAGGACCTTTGAACAAGATGAGGGGTGTTCCTCACAGATTCTCTGCATGAGTTAGGAGAGCTAAAAGCGTTGCTTCTCAGCTGACCTGGCCAGGGCTAGTGGGAAAAAAGAGCTCATTTTAAGATTAGTGAGTGTGGCTTTGGTCAAATGGGTAAACCCCAGGGTGATTTATAGGAGGAGACCCACAAGGTTCTTAAACGGAGTTGTATGTGTAGATATAGCACCAACCTAGACTCAGGCAGTCTGACAATGTGGAATGTGGAGTGACCTTTGAATTTCAGAATCCCAGTGGAAGGAAAGGATTGTGGTAGCTTGTCAGCCTCTGATACAAAAGAGCTTCCACCAAAAGTAGGGAAGCAGTAGAGTCAGAGGATGGAAACCACTAAGAAACTGAATCTAGAAACTTCACATGTTTGCCAGCTGGATAATGGACCACTGATTTCTTCCTTTATTTGGTTGATAGACTTGGGCATAGAACTTTTATAATGCCTGTTCCCATTGTGTTTGTGTAAGAGAATGGGGCAGATAGTCCCTCCTTTTAATTGCAGTTCTATAGATGAAGGGAATTCTGTTTGAAGAGCTGGAATTAAGGAGCATCACTGGAGAAGACTCATCACCTTGTTAACCTAATATAGATAAGAGCATCTGGGCTTCGCACTGATACTGTGCTGGGTTGAAAACTCTGGGGCTTTCAGATGGGGTGGGGGAAGTTTTTGTTTAGGAGCTATGTGGATCATAGATTCTTCCTGCAGACTGTGAAGGTGGCCCCAGGATAGCTTCCACTGACCCTCCTTGGTGCTCATGCTCTCTTCTACCCAAGTACTAACCAGTTCTGACCTTGCTTAGCTTGAGCTCTGACAAAATTGGGCAAGTTCTGAGTGGTGTGGCCCTCTCTGATCTCCCTTCAGGAGCATGGGCTGGATATAGTGTCTTATTTCTCATGTTTTCAATGGGACAAAAGGGGTAGCCTGTCGCTTCTGGTATGAAATCCAGGAAGCCTTTGGCTCCCATGTTAGATGTGCTGTCTCCCTCTTAGACCTCTGGTATGGGGCTGGGGTAGCAAGCTGGCATCAGTGAGCAGATCTACAGAGAGATGCATATTGTGCCACACTAGGGAGCGAGCACCTTACTGGGCTCAGTCTGTGAAGACCTGGATCTTTAGTCTTGGGACCTTACAGTCCCAAATAACTGTCTACAATCTTTTGAAAGATCCTGAACCAGAATCACCCTTGATGAATTATTTGGCCCCCAGAAACTTCGAGATAGCAAATGTTCACTATTTGAAGCCACTCAGAGAGTAATTTCTTATGTGGTGATAGATAACTAAGACTTCCCTCTGGTGATTCATCTGCCTTTTCATGACTGCATTGCTTGCTCACTATGATCCACTGATTACCTCTCTGGGGTCTGATCTTAGATTTATGGAAATGAAATCTTAACATTGTCCCAGTTTGGGTCAGATCTGCCATCTTGGTTCTATTTTCTATACCTGTACACAATGAGGCACTAAGTATGGAGAACTGGCCTTACCCCGTGTGCGGGATATGTTCTTAGAAAAATAAGAAAGTGCTGGGCTCGTCCACAATTGTTGCTTTGGGAAAAGAAGCCCCAGAACTCTTTTGCATGTGGCAGAGTGAGCTGCATTATTCACAACTAGAAACCCAGGGGCTGTAGTATATCCAGAAGATTCAGTAACAGTGTCGGAAGATACCATGGAATTAATAGTGGTACTTTAAATTTTCATACATGCAGAATGGAAGTTAACTCTGACTGCAACTAGCAGTAATTAATAAAGCCATTTCCACAGCATTTTCACTGCAAGAGTAGATGTGACCATATTTTGATTTCAGGTCTAACAACATAGGTGACAAGTAGGCTGTCTGGTGAATCTATTGAAGGAGTCCCCGGGGAGATGTTCTTGTTCATCAGGAATGATTCAGAAGTCTGTTAGGGAGGAATTGGCTCAAACCACTGTTATGGGGAAGGATTGCTACCTATGCCTGGGGGCACTATGACTGACTGTTAACATTTTATGTTTCATAGGTGCTTTCGAGTGGAAACTGCAGTGATTTTTTTTAAGAGCATGTTGAGTTCAGAATTGTATTACAGTAATAAAGGACTGTCTTGTTGAAGGCCCTTTTCTTCCTCCTCCTGTTTTATTGGAACACCTTACAAAGCACAATGACTTGACTTTCCTAGAGGGAATTGTAAGTTCTTCCATGAAAATAAAACAAAGCAAAATAAAAAGCATCCACATATGCATTTTAGCTTTAGAAAAGTGAGTTGTAGAACAACTTGAGTAAAATATCTAGAACAAAGAAAACTAAATACATCATAATATCAAGAATGATTTTAAATGTGTGTATACAGTTATAGTATAACTAGTTTGTATAATTTTGACACTGAAGCTTTATAGTGAGGTTAAGGTGCAGGTAAATTCACATATGTTTTACACTGTGATTTGAAGGATCTTGCTATGTATTCCAGTCTGGTCTTGAACTCAAGATTTTTCTGCTTCTGTCTCTCCAATGGTGGGATTATAGGTATATGCCACTATGCCTGGCTACCCATTCTGACAGTGTTTTAAGAATTAAATCAAAAGGTTGTGCTTTAGTGTTAAAATTGCTATGATTATGTAGATTAAAGGCCAGGTATGATTAGTTGAGAATAATTTTATCTTTCCTGCTGTCCACTTGAAGTAGAAGATGCAGTAAATTACCCATAAAGCAGGTGTCATTGGCTTTTTAGGCCAAAGTTACCTCAGACAATAGTAGCCCTAGTTTTACAAGGCTGGATGGAGGTATGGGAAGGAGGGACTAACCGAGCACACAACTTCCTTCTCATTGGTTGTGGTGGTGTATGGGATTCAGTTCCTTCCCATTTGTATCTATTCCATCTGGATTGTGGTGGGAAGGTTGAATGAGTGAGTTGAATAATAAAAAAAACAAAACAAAACAGAACTCCTTACCTTCATCAATCCCAGACCAAATATTCTAATATCAGTAATTCAGTCCTTTGAGCTTGGCTTTTTGAGGGTTGATATGGTATGGAAAAAGGCTAGTTTTGTCTCATGGAAAATGGGCTACTTGTCCAACAAGAAACCACAGATTGTCACCTACAGCACACAGACATCATATTCTAAGATATGTTTCTAAGTACAGTTCACCTGATGTGTTAATGTACAAATTTACAGTATTGCTATGAAGCTACCATAGGGAAACCAAAACACAAAGTATGAGGAGAAGCAGTTCTGTGCTAAGAAGCCACCTTTTCTCACAAGAAAATGATCATTTGTATCTTAACACATTTTGTCTTAGAGAAGCTATCAAAATTACAAATAAGATTAGAATGCATATAAAAAGGTTTTATAACTACAGTTTCCCAGATTTTTTTTCCTGTGTAAGATTGTGTTGGGTCTTGATGAAATTTAGTTCAAATGCACATTGAATACTAATTTAAGTTCTCTCAGAACCAGCCTGATGAGGATGACATTAACTGTCCTCAGTCTGTCAATAAAATGAATGCTCCAGATTATTAAACTTCTATTACTTTTAAAATTCAAATTAATGAAAAGTACCATTTTTTTTGAAGGAGACTTTCATCAGGAACTTTTCTTGTTTTGTCTGTAAAAAAATTCCTGACGAAAGGACTTGAGGCAGAAAAGTAAACCTTTCTATTCAAGGGTCAGTCCACCATGGCACACAAGATTTGGTGGTGGGAAGGTGAAGCAGTGAACAGCCAGCAGACAGAATGATGGCCATCAGTGGTCAGCTCGCTTTCTTTGTTTTGTGCAGCCTAGGGCCTCAGTCTATGGAAGGTTGCTGCCCACAAGGTGGGTCTTACCACCTCAATTAACCCTATCCTAAAATCCTTCACAGATATGCCCAGAAGTTAGTTTCTATGGTAATTCTAAATCCTGTCCCATTAACACTGAGATTAACCGGCACAAGACCTGCTTCTTCTGCTTCTTGAACTAAGGACACTCCATATTTGATTTTATCTTATTTTTTATGACTAAGACTCAGGTGATGACTATAAATATTTTATATGTTAATAGTTTCCTGCAGGAGCAATTGAGTTATGTAAATCTATTTAATTAATAACTTTAGATTTCTGAATAATTTCTGGTGATTCTCTTGCCCATGTCTTCCTTAGAGTAGGTTGCTTTCAATTTGACAATTTCCTTTCCTTGATACTTTTTTTTTTTTTTGGATTTTTGAGGTAGGGTCTCACTCTGGCCCAGGCTGATCTGGAATTCACTATGTAGTTTCAGGGTGGCCTCGAACTCATGGCAATTCTCCTTCCTCTGCTCCCAAATGCTAGGATTAAAGGCATGTGCCACCACGCCCGGAATTTCCTTGATACTTTTAATCTATTTTTTGTTGTTCTGTAACCCCTATTTCTGTATATGTTAGATGAACTTTCAAAATAAGTAGATTAAATTGTATAGTAAATTATAATTTAGTAGCTTGTTTCCCAAGAACCTGAGCCCTATACTTCTGAAAAGACAATAAATGGAATTTGCTCATTCAAAATATATTTGAATGCCAACTATCATATTTCATAAAATCTAAGATGCTTATTATAACACACACCATTGTTTTATTTGTTCCTAAGACAATGCAAAATATTGATGTCATAACATGAAGCTCCTTCTGAGAGCTATTAAAAACATGTAAAACACATCTTTGAAAAGCTGCAAAAGAATATAGGTGTGAGGTATTACTCTGTGTGATGGAGGTGCACCAGCCATCAAAGGCAGCCATGTACCTACTCTTCTGAAACTCACATTCATGGCAGAAGGCAATGGTCATGCCAGGTGCTCATTAGTGCTGTGAAGGAGGAATAAAAACATATGTGAGGGAAAGGAGATAGGCACGAGGAAGTCAGAGTGTGCAGAGCTTTCAAGAAGGAACTAAAGGCATTGCTGATAAAGGGAGAATTTGAACAGAGACCAGAAGGAAGGGAGGAATGAGGTGTGGGATGGGAGGAGCCAGGTCCAGTGTGTGCAGAAGCCTTGAGGCTCTGGAGCCAGCTTGGTGGCTGGGAAAGACATGAAGGAGAATGTAGATATGAAGGAGAAGGCATCAGAGATGGAGAGCCTCAAAGTCAGTCCGGCCCTGTAGATGTGGAGGAACCTGGGGTCTCACTCTGATCGGAACAAGTTGTGCAAAGGTTTGGAGCAGAGAAGGGACAGGATCTGCCTGTGGGAACAGAAGTAACATGACTTCTGCATGAAAAAGAACTGTAAGGAACAAGGTGGGGAAGCAGGAAGGTGCGTTAGGAGACTTGCAATCCAGATAGGAAATGGTGCCTGCTCACACTACGGTAGCAGTCATCAAGGCAAAGAGAACAGTCAGATTTGGGTGTTTTGAAGGTCGATCTTAGAGAGTTTGCTAGTTGATTTGGTAATGGAGTGGGAGCAAAAGAGGGGGAACGAATGTGACTTCAAGGTCCATCCACAAAAACAAAACGAAAAAACCAAAACAACTAACAAGCAACAAAGCAGAACACACAGAACTATTACAAAGATGAGAAAAACTGAACAGGGTGAAGTGTGAAGAAATAGAGACTTTGATTTTATACATGTAAAGTTTAAAATATCTTGGTTATCAAGCAGAGAAGTAAACCAGGCAGCTGAATACATGAATATGGAGTTCAGGGGAGAGAGGCAGACAGAGAAGTAAATTTTGTAATCAAGAAAGAACAAGAGTAAACAGAAGTGTCAGTTGCTACTCATAGGTTGAGTAATGGACTAAGAATTGACCTCTCAAACAAGGGCCGAGAGTGGGAGGACCACAACTTTTTCTAGTTACTTTAAATATGCTCAGTTGGAAGGCCTAGCAACAGAACATTTGGGATGTTGGGTATATTAAAGTGGGATCAAATATACTCTCTATTCAAAATAAAACCACAAGTTCAGTAAAATTTGAGTTGCCTCTTAAAAACCTAGGGAAGCATTGAAAATAAACAAGATTTTCAAATACAAGTCCTGAACATGTTGAGCACTTTGTGAATTAGAAATCTCCACATTATAATGCAAAAGACACCACAGTGCTGAGAAGAAGCCACAGTGGAGTGTTCAGCACTGGGGTATCTCTATCACACTTCACGAGGCTCAGGGTCTATTGCAGAAGAGGTGTCAGAAAGACTAAGAGCCAAAGGAAGGGTTGGAATGCTTACAATGCAAACTTCCTAACACGAAATGGCCTTAATATTCATATTTTTCCAGTGCCTGATAATACCTCAACATAATGGGAAGAAAAGTTGATGACACCGAAACAAAACAGAGACTAATTGAGAGGGGGAAGAGATATGAGGGAGGGGGAGGGAATCATAATGGTTTATGGTCTATAATTATGAAAGCTACCAATTAGAAGTTTACAAAAAAAAGAAATCTCCACATTACTCTAAATGGCGATATCTATGGCAATAAATACCTGGGAAGACACTGACTTGGGCATTGGGAACTTTTTGTATGTGCTGATACTTCACTTTCAACCTATCTGAAAAGAAGCAGGGGACTTAATAAAATCTCAGAACAATTATAAATATAGGGGGGCTCCAATAAGAAATTCATGCTGGGAATTCAAGTGGCTGTTACATTTGTAGAGTACTGAAGATTGAATAGTTGATTTATTCACTTACAAACCCAGAATATATTGTATAATACATATGACCCATGGTCACATAGCTTCAGGTATTTACTTGTCCCCAACACTGTGGCTGCAGGGAGGATGACTACCTTCTTTTCTGGGTCTTCAGGCAAGAGTGTTTCACAAATGTTCATGGGTCAGTAGCTGCTCTCACTCTTCTGCAGGGCATCACACCACCCACTCTGCCGGTGACACCTCCAAACTGTAGCTCCAGGCTGTTGAATCGCATATCTTTCTTCTGGGAAAGGGGAGGATCAGGGTCAAAGTGTCACTTTGAGATACTGGTAAGTTTTAAACTCTGTTTCTGACTCATCATGTCAGACACCTTTGCCACTTGGAATAATTTTTCCTAGGGACCATACCTTGTACCTTGACTACTGCTAACCTCCTCTCATTTTAGCAAGTCTATGCCTCAACTCCAAACCTGGGCTACATTTTGAGTACTTTGACTTTAGGACTCATCATCCCTCATGTAAATAAGAGGCTGTAAAGAGATGACAGGGGCTGTGACCTAATCTATATCTCTGTCTCCTGGATGGCTGGAAACACCATAGCATACAGAGTTTTGAGAACAAAAGAGATGCTGTGAATCTGAGGTCTGTCTCTGTTATTTCCCTTAACTAGGCTATAGTAGCTTAGAAATTTGAAGAAGCAGAGAGAGGAATGAGTTCAGATTCTCCAGACTACCATAGACACCTGCTTTAGTTTTACATCGATGATGGGTATGACTGGAGCATGGGAAAAAACTGTGTGTGTGTGTGTGTGTGTGTGTGTGTGTGTGTGTGTGTGTGTGTGTGTGTGTGTCTGCATGCACACATGCATAACTGCCTGATAGCCTGTAAGAAGATTTTGAGGTTGCTTTCCCCTTTTACTACATATAGGACATGTTTTAAAAGTAAATTCCTTGACTGATTGTGCTGTTGGAACTCCAGGAACTCAGATGAGTGTCGAACATGTTGGATTCTCATTTAAAATTGCTATTGGAAAAACCTCTGTGTAGAGATAATGTGTTACAGACATATACCATTGGCAAAGGGAGTGTTTAGTGACTGTTGTTGCTCTTTCCAGCAGCAGGGGTGGATTGGAGCTGAGGCATCCCTGCTTCTCTCCAGGTTCCTATTTGTGCAGTGGCTGTCTGCTTTCGGGGAGGAAGTGGATGGCTGGGAAGCATTTTCTCTGTACAGTGTTAAGCGCTCCTTATGGACAGTGCTGCCTGAAGGATGCCCGAAACCTGGGAAATTTTCGGTTCTTTCAAGCAGCTCTCAATGTGCTTTCCTATGGACGGAAAGTCAAAACAGAAGAGGAGGCTCCAGTGGGCAGGTGCCAACGCCTTCCTCGCTTTAGTGGGTGGCCAGCTGTGGGGTCTTGCTTTATGAGCAGAGCCCACGTGGGCAGCACAGCCTGCGGTTGCTGGCCAGCTGCTCACGTAGCAGCAGAGGCGGCAGGCAGGAGAAACACTAAAACCTTATGCTATAAAATATTTAGAGAAAGCTGTGAATTTAACTCTCTTTTCATTAATTCTCCAGATCTATACCTTAGTAGCTTTGCTGAAGGGCCAGAATCAACCAGAGACG
Organism: Zapus hudsonius; assembly: GCA_004024765.1. Classification (NCBI taxonomy): domain Eukaryota; kingdom Metazoa; phylum Chordata; class Mammalia; order Rodentia; family Dipodidae; genus Zapus; species Zapus hudsonius. The sequence continues at coordinate 9,022 of PVHP010020365.1, read as the reverse complement.
CCCCCAGAGTCCATTTAAGTACTTTCACTGTTTACTTGATATTTTTAAAGATAAAAAAACACTTTGGAACATTGAGCTGACCAAAGAACAAAATCTACTTATGCACCCTGAGGGTATTGCACCTTTAAGACAGAAAAGCAAAGAAGTCTTTCATTTTTATAGCACCTGATAAATTATGAGATAAGTCAGCTTCAGCAGTGTCCGTTAACTCTTTCTGCCTCGCCTTCCTGCCTGTTGATGAAGCATGGTCGCTAGAGAAAACACTTCCTTTTCTGATGATGCCCTCCAACACTTCATGTTTAGAATGCCTGAACAAAAGATGAGAGTGTGTTTTGTCATGAAACAAGGCTTGGAGTGGAAACAGAAGAACGAGAATACATTTGCCTCTGATTCAGAAGCAGGAAATCTAGGCTTTCCAGTGCGGGTTCTGGGGTTTGGTACTTATATGACTGCAGGAGAGGTTGGGCCAAGACATTTACAAGCTGTGTGATTGTAGGCAAGTTACTCACAATTATACAGCTTGTGTTTTCACCTTTGCAACAAGGGAAATTAACCCCTATGTCACTGAGCTGTCAAGAGAGTTAAAAAACTGTGCAGACCCACTGTCTGGTAAAGATCCTTGCTTATCTAAGCACTCAGTGAATGCTCGAGGTTACTAGCCTCACAAAGGAATTATTTAGTTTTATTAAACTCCATTTTCTTTTTTGGTAAAAATGGTGACAGGGATATAGATTGCTTAAGTTCTAAATAAGTATACTTTGTATACTAAATGCCACATAAATATGAGGCTTGTAATCAGATGGTTTTTGAGAGCTGACTGAAAAGGCTTGGTAAATAAAAAGACGAATGGAGAGCAGGAAATCTGGGAGGGCACACTTGTGAAGTTGTTGGTACCTCATTAGAAGTGGATGAACAGAATTAAAACTCTTGTCCAAACCAAATCAAGCCAAAACAAAATCCCAAGTCAAAATCAAGCGAAATAACACCCAGCTCAATCCCTGTCGGGTCTTCATTTTAAGAAGACATTCATTGCAGATTTCTTTTCAAATGAATCTTCTGACCCTTTGGACAGTGCATCTGGTTTTTATATAATTATGTAAAGAATATTGTGAACATGGAGTGAACTCAGCTACTGGAGGACATCACACGTTTCAGTTCCACAAATTGAGGCACAAGCTGTGCCTCAGTTGGCTTTCCCTGCCCTGGGAAGGGTACAGGAGTTCCTAGGAATGGTAATGCCACCAGTTCTGTTACATTGTGAAAGGAATGGATATAAAGCATTAAATGTAAGCCAAGTTCACTAAAGCCTCTCTTAAGAAAAAGAAAGAGAAGGTACATATCTTCTTTGTAGGCTATATACCTTAGTATATATGCCTTTACGTCTATGCATGCAGATATTACAAATGTTTCTCCAAATCTCCAAATCTATCATGACTGGGTAGATGTAACCATTTTTGTTGTTTCATTTATTTGCAACAAGATGGATAGAGATAGAGAGATAGAGATAGTGATAGAGAGATAGAGATACAGAGAAAGAGAGAGAAAGAGGGAGAGAGAGAAAGAGGGAGAGAGAGAGGGAGGGAGGGAGAGAGAAAGAGAGAGAGAATGAGTGAGAGAGATAGAGAGAGAATAGGAATGGGCACACTAGGACCACTGCAAACAAATTCAAGACCCATGTGCCACTTTGTGTGTCTGGCTTTACATGGGTACTGGGGAATCAAATCCCAGCCTTCAGGTTTTGAAAAAAGTGTCTTTGACCACCGAGCTTCCTCTCCAGGCTGTTTTGATATTTTTCTTTTTTCTTGTCATACACACAAACCTATAAAAAACCCCACAGGAATACTAATGAAAATAGAGAAGTTTGTGGGTACTGGTAATATACAGTAAGCTATTGGGAGGTGGGATAAGTTTTTGGAATCAAGAGACAAATGGTGAATCAATCACTGGAAATCATCCCATCTCATGGTTCAGGACTCAAATAAAGTTGGCTGCTAGCCAGAATTTTAAAAACATGTAAACTATGCCCCAGGATGGTAATTCACATGGTATGGGATCAAACTTCTATTTTTCACTGCCATGAGGTATAAAGGCCTCGAAGGGCTACAGTTTAGACCTGTGTTTTCTTTTTTTTTTTTTGCAGAAAATTTTTTGACTAATTCATAATGACTTCTCTGATGACATTCCTTGTGGAATATAATGATGTGCACAGTATATACTGTTTCTCCTTATACTTGTAGATGCTAGAAAGCCTGACACATGGAGGTTTATCTGGGTGCTCAGCGTAACATTTGACTTATCATTCTTGCAATCCTGCGAACTCAGCAAAAACCTTTGTCTTTTAAAACGTCAGGAGACTTGGTAAGTGTTTGACTGAACCAAACATGAGGACCAAAGACAGACATTTGATACTAAAATTAAAACATGACTATTACCACTTTCTCTTTTATTAATCTTCAACATCAATGAACACTGTGTTTCCAGGGAAGCCAAGCACAACCCTAGCAGGGCCTTGTGGTATTCTCTAAGAATAAGAGCTGGAGGAAAAGTACCCACAGACTGGAGAACAGAGCTGGAGAATATAACTTGGATGTGGGTGGGGGTAGCATACCTTTGTATTCTGTGTTTTGTTAGCATCAAGTTGTCAATGGGAGCTTTCAAGACACATTAGTTTGAGAAAAAACATCTTAGACAGAAAGATTGAGTGTTGATGTAAATTAAAAGCTGTTTCTGTGAATTGCCAAGTCTCAAAGCTCAGTCTCTTTCTGTCTCTCATAGATGATTTTTTTATAACCAAAATCTGAAATTTGGCATTAGCATCCCCCAGACCCCAGATCATTTATTATAAGTTTTCTCTTTGGAGGTGTGAGGGTATTGCTGTGAAGGATGGCGATAATGCAGATCTTTGTAAGTCTCTGGAGATGGAGCAGAATGTGGAGTGATTCATGGGCAACCAGACAATGCTTCATTACCCAGGAAACTGACCCTTCTCCGATCTGCTGTAAATGAGATCTGAAAACTTTCTCCATCCTATTATCTTGTCAATTCCTAGCACCAGTTTCTAACAAGAGAGTTGAAATGCAATACAGCTCTGGCTGAAAAAAAGTACTTAGGATTTAGTGGACTGTAACTTGGCTGCAAATCCAAATGGGTAATATTTAGCTTGTAAAATGATTTTCTTCATGCAGATTGCAATGTTTACATCTTGCAACGAAGCTTACGGTTCTTTGTATCAGTTCTCCAACGGAAAGCACTAGAGAATGGCAAGATGGATCTAGAAAGGGCTGTCACATGCACACCCACAAATCATCACCTACCTTTTCCTGAGTAAAAGTTGAGTATTTTTTTCCAAAGAAAATTACCATTATTTTTCATTGGTGTCCATAGATATACATGTTCCTTCCAAACTTGTACTAAAAAAATTCTGGCTTCTCCCAGTCACTAAATTTATTCTTATATCCAGTGAGGCTTTTTTTTTTTGGTTAACCTTGGAGTATGGGGTAGATTGTGTGGGTGGATGGGATAGTTCTATTTAAAACGATAGAAAAAGAAAAAGCTATACACACACATAACTGATCTGGTTAGACTTTTGTTTGTAAAGAATTTATACAGAATGAAATTAAAATTAGGGCAGTGGGCTGGTTAGCTCTGTTGGTTAGAGCATGGTGATAATAAAATTAGGGCTGGTTGTAGGACTATGTATTGGGATTAAAAGGTGGGGAAGAAAAAACATCAGCTCTGTCTTTTCAGTTCTCTCCCACGTCACTCTACTGCTCTATGTCTGAGGCAGTCCTCTGTTTGTTTCTTTATAAATCTAGTTAGTACGGGGCCCTTTATAGGCATACTATCCAGTTCCTTTCAGCTTTGGCTCTCACCCAGTCTCCTTGGGTTCCTGCATTCTTCAGATTCCCAGGTCAAGGATTTTACTGACTCAGTTTACCTTTGCATTTCAAAACCAGGCTGTAATTTACTGGCCATCCAATAGGTGTCCTGGCAGACTGCTAAAAGAACCCGAATTTCCCCTCCCTCACTGCCCCCACAGCACCGTGAGGTGACTGTGCAGCTCCTCTTGTGGACAGATGGCTTCTGCTTCTCTCATCTGCGAATGCTGGCTGCTCACGAACTTGCTCTGGCCAGAAAACAGAAATTGTGCTGTGCAGCTACACGCTGGCTTTTTCTAGAGGCTCTGAGCCCTTTCTGCATCATCTTAGAAACCAGCTGTGAGAATATGCTGGGGCTAGGCTTCTAGAGGTTGAGACCAAATCCCAGATGAGCCATCCTGGACCAGCCAGCCCTAGCCACCTGTCAGCTGACTGCAAATGCACGAATGAGCTCTCTCAAGATGAGTCACCATCGGCTGGAATCAACATCTACCAGCAAGTCCAGCACACATCCCTGCCCCATATAATTACGAGCTCCCTTAAGGACTTGTGTGTTACAGCACCAAGATTTAAGTCACTAATCTACTGATCTGGTTTAACCAACGATTGTAGGCATTATGCTGGCAGTATGGTACAAACTATGGCTGTCTTTCCCTCTTTTCTCAGAGGCTGTGAGCAAGGCAGCTTTATTCGGAAAGGGATGTAGGCTTTCCATTATTTAAGACATACTGAGTGTCTAAAATGTGCCAGGCACTGTGTTAGGAAGTGATCAAGGGAAACTAAAAACACACACAGTCCTTGCTAGGCAGACTTGGATGTCATTGAAGGACAGATCCCACCTCCTGTTTCCCTGGCAACGTTAGTAAGGCTCCTCCTGACCAGAGAAATAAAATATTCCGGTGCTGGGTACTCACTCACCTGGTCAAGAGATCACCCCTTACCTACAGACGTACTACAGAGTTGTGAAGAATAGTTACCCCCTAAATGAAATAGGAGCCAGGTAGTTTTTTTTTTTTTTTAAGGTAGCTAGCTTGGGAAAGGCTGAAAGAGCAGTAACAGAGAGATGTTGCCCACCTGCTTCAGCAGGACTGGAATTCCGTGTCTGATCCAGTCTCACCCCTCATCTACAGGGAGTGTACTTCTTCCCCAATTTGACATACATAGGTATGCTGGCCCCCTTTGGGACAGTCCCTTGAGTCCCAACAAATCAGCTCTCTCCCAGATTCACCTGAGCCTGATGTTAAAGGTCATGCCAATAAGCTAGAAGAGAGGCTTGCCAGGCAGGCAAGACCTTCTTAGCTGCTCATTTCTCCTCGCCTGAACCTCAGGGTCCCTGGTCAGGTAAGGCCTCCCCATCCCAGCAGCCTGGATGGTGAGTGTGATTATTTCCTTCTTGTTCTTTACTCTCATCTAAGTTATGTGTCCTTTACTGAGCTCTTAGATCCCCTTTTCCGTAATGTGAAGGAGAGAGCCTCTATACTCTTGCTCCACTCCGTGTGTGTGTGTGTGTGTGTGTGTGTGTGTGTGTGTGTGCGTGTGTGTGTGTGTGTACATGTGTTTCTTTAACCTCTGGCTCCTTTCACCTTCCCTGGAATCCCTTCACTTTTTCTCTCCACCCCATGCTCAGCTTCCCATTTGAGCTCTCAGGTCCTGCCCAACCCATTCCAGGCTCCTCTCTGGATTCATAATCTCCCCTTAAATAAATATGATGTTTATAATTTATCTTTCTCAGTCTATTTCAATTCTTTCTTAAAAAAATAGACAAGAGCCCAAAATTTGGGGCTCATAGGTCCTCTCTGAAATTCTAAAACCCCTTATCATTTAACCATGCAGAAGCCAGGCCCTCATTGTCGTTCTCAGACCCACATGAAGTCTGCCATATTTTCTGAGCTCTAACTCAAAAAGCATAGCCTTCCCTCCTCCCTCCTCTACTTCTTTCTCTTCTTTGGATGCTGGCCCTAATCTTAAGCATGCTTGCCCTGACACTTTGGATTTTTCAGCCTTCTTCTTAATAAATCTCCTTTGCCTTCGTTCTTAGTCCATGTTCCTGCTTTTCCTGGTCACAAAACAAAGAACTCACAGTATGACAATCTGCAATACTCTCATGCAGTTAACAGTGTTCAATAAATGGAACTTTAACTCATGCATGAGGTGGACACTAGTCACACAATCACCCCAGAAGAACATTTAGCTATAAATATTTTTAGGTCTCTTGAGTGAGGACACTTTTTTTTATAAGAGCAACATAAAGAACTAGCCTAGGTCTTGAGGCCTTATTGAGTAGTGCTTGAGCTAAGACTGAAAGAAAGAGATAAAGAGTATGTTTAGTTAAAGGGAAAAAAATCCCAATCCAAGAATAAGCACTTGTGGGGTGAAAGGCTCCAAGAGAATGAACTGTGAGGAAAGAGACGCCCATTGTTTAAGCCACCGGGACTCTGATGCTTCCCCAGGAAGCTCAAGCGCTCTTTCTCTTTCTCTCTCCCTCTCTCCCTCTCTCTCCAAGCAGCAGAGGATATGAATACATATGCACAGGATGGTGGAAGCCCATGTCAGAGATTCTTTGGAGGCATTTGAATTAATTGTAGAATTAATGCAATTTTCTGTGATGACAAAATGCAGGAGTGCTTTCATTAACATCCTTAAAATTAGTAGAGTGAAATTCATGGCTGTTATGATTAAAGAGTTTTCCCATTTTATTTTCTTTAGTTTCATTTCTTGACTATGTCTTCTCTTTGGTCTGATACAACAGTCAGACCTAGCTGCCCATCAAAATCATTTAAACAAATACATTTCTCATGTTCCTAATCTGGAGATATTGACTCATTAAATGTATGTTTGGATATGGGAATCCATATGAAACCGTAGGGTTACAGTGGTTGTTTCCACTATGAAATGAATGCAGTTGAGTATAGTGTGAATTTAGGGTGAATTCCTGGGGCAGCTTTGATTTATAGATCATCTGCAATATGCCTCTTAACCATGTCTCCAGTTTTGTACTTCTTTTAGACAATAGCTGGTAGTATTTACTGAGAACTTACTTTATGCAATTATCTATTAAACTTAAATGCAGGCAAGACAAGGATACTGAGTCTCTGTGAGAACCAAAATCTTCTGAGATAGCAAAGGTAGAAAGTGATGGCGCGGAACTCACATCCATGAGACCATCCTCATAAACATAATCACACAGCATCTTGGCTCTAAGCACACAGAGATCAGTGTTGCCTTTCCTGGATACGCCACATACAATTTTTCCTTTGGCTTATACTACTATACTCTTCATCCAGTTTGAAAAAGGCCTTCTTTCCCAAAGTATCCAACTGCCCCAGGCCATAATGATTCTTCAGCATCCTTCTACAGAATTCTTATCAAAGTTAATGCATATGTCACGAGTTAGAGCTGTCTTGGCAGTAATATTACATCCTCGGTGGTATTGTGATTGTTTTGGATTCCTGGATAGCATTTTGTCTAGAGCTGCTCTAGATATCTGAGCAAGGAGTGATGAGAATCAAAAGTATGAGAGCTTATTCGAGGAAGTACTATATGGAGTATCCAGTAAGTTGCTCACCTCTTCTCCTTATTTTCTTTATTCTTTTCTTATTTTTTTTTTCGTGTGTGTGAAAAACTACAAGCTGTGTGGAATCCATAAGATCAGCACGAAGTTCTTAAATCATTTGAATACACTAAGGGATATATTAACTTTTTAGATTCATATCTCACATTACCTTCTAGTCTTTAATGATATCCTTAGGATACAAACAATGGAACTGGGAAAGTCCCATCTTGGTCTAGTGAAATTGTCAGCACAGTTGAAGTTTCTACTACATTTCAAAGGAAATGAATAAAAATTCATTGTGCATGAAGAAAAAGTGGTTCATGTCTTTAAATCTGTGACATAAACTTCATCAGTTTTGTGACTTCTGATTCTCTGTCACCTGTGCCCAGCTGTCATGGAAATCTCTTGAAAATTATTTAGCTAACTGTGGTTTTACCTCTAAGCTTATATGGATTTCACTGCATAAAGTTGGCACATCTTGACATGAAACATAGGTGGTATTTTGAATTCTCAATGCATTTTATTAAAACTTTAAATCAATTACTACTAATATGATGAGAAATTCAGAGTTTTTAATCACAGACACTATACTCAGAACTTCAACTTGACAGCATATGATATTGGAAAATAGATGAATTGAATTGAACCCAAGCTTTCTGACTCCTAAATCAGGTTTCTTTCCAGTGAACTGCTCTTCTTAATAGATAGTAATTTACTTTGATCCTCACAAGTTAAGTGAATTGGAGATCATAACAGGACTGTTTTAGCTCAAATTCACATGCTTATGTCAGAGGGAAATTTGAGCCAAGCAAGAGGGCTTATGTGGTTAAGACTGAGGGTATAAATAATGGGGAGGTAAGTTAAGGCAGGGTTGTGAGGCTTTAAATTATTTTTACTTTAGTCCAAATTTGCATATGGTCTCATGATCACATAAAAATATTTTCCTATTACATTGTTTTTCTTCCTCTGTTCTTTCTCTATTATTTCTTCTTCTGTCATTCTATATTTTATGAAAACCAGATAACTTTATTTTTATTTTTTGACAATTTCATGCATGTATGTAATTTAATCTGATTTATTTCCCTCACTCATTACCCCTTTTTCTCTTCCTCCCACTTCCATTAAAACCCTTCTTAATACAAGTAATCCCCTTCCTTCTTTCATGTGTCCCCTTTTTTGTGACCCACTGAAGTAAACTAGGGTTGCTTGCATGAACATGGGCAGGAGTTTATTTACTGGAGTTTAGGCAGCTTACCAGTTGCTACACCACTGCAGTGCATGATTCCCATTTTCCAATAACTATTAACTGCCAATAGTTACACAGTGGGGAGTGGGGTATTCCAAGCCCACCTCCCCATCCATGATGAAATGGTGTTGAACCTAGTCTTATGCAATAAAGCACAGCTGCTATGATTTCATGAGTGAAACCACCACATTGTGTGCAGAAGACAGCATTCTGTAGCACTTCTCTCCCGATCCTCTAGATCTGGACATTCTTTTTGTAAAATGTTCTAAGAATATTTTTATTTATTTAGTTATTTTCAAACAGAGAGATACAGAGAGAAGAGAGACAGAGAGAATGGTTGTGCCA
>PVHP010020364.1:15572-30554 GCA_004024765.1 Zapus hudsonius | reverse complement strand
CTCCCTCCCTTCTTGGGTCTATGAAAGGGGGCCAGCCTCTCACAATTATGAATCTGTAGCTCCAATAAATCCTGCCCTTCCATAACTGTGCCTGGTTTGGAGATTCATTCCAGCGTTGTGTGGCTATGACAGTACATGACACTGGAAACCTTGCCTGCTATACAACACATCTTCAGTCATGCTAAATATTGAGATGGACTACATGGAATATGGCTTGTGGACTATACTTTACATCTGCCATGCTGAATAATTAAGTATATATGGCTAGTTACTCACAGAAGAACAAGTACCAGGTACTAGTAGCTGAGTGAGAACAAGTGTGATATGCATTGGAAATTGCTTAGAGACTAGCCTTATTTCTCAACTACATGCGGATCATTTCTTAAAATGTATTTATTTATTTGTATGTATTTATTTAAGGGAGACAGAGGAAGAGAGAGCATGGGCATGCCAGGAGCTACTACCATTGCAGTGAAACACCAATGTGTGTGCCACTTTGTGTATCTGGTACTGGGGAATTGAATCCGGGTCAGCAGGCTTTGCAAGCAAGTGTCTTTAACCACAGAGCCATCTCTCCAGCATATTCATTTTTAACCCCCTTGAGCACAGAATCAGATTAATGTAGAGCACATGCACAGGGAAATGAAGAGTTGGCTTCAGTAACAAAACACTTGTCACCTCGTCCTACATATCTGAATTTCTATAACTACGGTGGTTTCACTGCCCCCCCTCCCGTAGGTTCATGTGTGTAAATACTTAATCCTCAGCTGTGGGCTCTGATCTCGAAGGTTGTGGAAACTTTAGGACTTGGAGTGTTGCTGGAAGAAAGGTATCCCTAGAGGAGGCCTTTAGGTGTTATAGTCCAGCCCCACTTGCTGCTCTCCCTCTCTCTGCTTCCTGCTTGGGGAGATGGGATGCATGCTTCTCACTGTGGTCAGCCATCCCTCTCCTGCCATGCAAACTTCCCTTTGAAACTATAAGACAGATTAAACCCTTTTCATTCCATAAACTGTTTCAGATTGGTTATCTTGTACCAGGAATGAGAAAGTAATTTATTCACTGACTTAATGTGAATTAGAGTTTTGTGCTTTAGGGGTTATAAAGTATTCCAAACTTTTAAAACTGTAGGAAGTTTTATTCGGGTGATTTACAGCTATGTTTTCATACCTTATAGAAAATTTATTCACAAATCACCTTGTATTCTCTGTGGTGTGTCCTTAGAGGAAATAATCTACAAAATAGATTCTGCTCTTAAAAATTCAAAACAACAAAATCCTATCCTAACCTTAGTCCTGGATCTTTAATGTGACAAGTGGGTTCCTGAGTATTTGCAGAGTGCCAGGGAACAGTGACAGTACACAGAGCCAGCACTCCTTCCCAGAACTGCTCCAAAAGGCCTCATCACAGAATGGACAGCAGGGATCTGGAAGTGGGATGAGAGTAAGAAACAGAAGAGCAACACAAATAGAAGGCCGGGGTTGTGAGGGGGGAAACTGAGGAAAAATGAAGAAAATATACTGTTTCTCCATTTCTTTTTTTTATGGAAAAAAATAAGGAATATTATTAGAAAGACCCTGTAAACAGAAACCCTTTACAGGAAGCAAATAAAAGTGGAAACTAATAAGGTATACAACTTAAGCAAATCTAAGAAAAATTCCAAATTCATATTACTTCCCCTTGAAAGATGAAATGATAAGTAAACAAAAATTGTATGCAACAGAGGCTGTGACACAGAAGAAAGGCATTAGACTTAGAATGGGATTTGGCTTAGAATTTTGTTTTCCTATCTGCCAGACACACGATTGCTGATTCTTCTTATACATATATGAAAAATATCACCCACATCATAAGCTATTGAAGGGCTCTAGTAGGAAAGTAATTTCAAAATATATGGCCACATGACCTAACATAAAAATTGCAGCTTTGCAAATAGAATTGAAAATCTTGACATGGATTGCTCAAGATTTAGGTAGGCCCTAAAATCTAATGACTTGCCTTTATAGATAGCAAAAAGAAGTCACAGAGACGCTGTAATAGTCCATTTTCTGTTACTATAATGAAATACACAAACCTGGGACATTTATAAAGAACAGAGATTTCTTTAACTCATAACTTTGGAGGCTAAAAGGCCAAAACTGTTTAGCTACATTGGTTCAACATCTGGTGAGAACTCCCTTGCCTGGGTCATAATGAAGCAGATGGAATTATAGCAGAGATCAAGGACAGGGAGGCAGTGCAGGGCAAAGCAAGAAGCTAGGCGGTGGGGGGGAGGTCAGGGACCATGGTTGATATTTCAATATACTTTACTTTGAAAAAAACTGAGATCACAGAAAACCTTCATTAGCCTCATGCTAAGGCACACTCTCAGTGACTGGATTATGTTCCAGCCCTCCTAACACTGCAAGCCTGTGGGTTACCCAACTAAAGCATATCAACACCGTAGCAGACACAGAGAGGACATGTGAAGCTGGAAGCAGAGGAGCCCCTAGCCAACAGACATAAATAATTGTGTCTAGAAACCAGAGTCATGGAACAAAACTAACCCTGACCTTGATTTGGGGATTACAGGTGACAGAGCTGTGAGACAATAAACTTCTGATGTTTTAATCTAACCAACTAGAGCTATACTTAAATAAACATAGGCATACAAAAGAGGAATCTAGCTGATAATGGACACTCAATTTTTATTAAATTTTATTTTAATCTCTTTGATTACTTTTGGAGTTCAATGATGAAATCTTTGTTTTGCTGAGGGCCGGCCTCTTCTGTTGCTTCATATCATAAATATGAAGCTACTTTGCATATATTGGGATCTTTGGGTTACAAGCAACAAAATCAACTCAGCCTTCGACAGGCAAGCAGAGGAAATAGCTCAGTGCCTGAGACTCCTCAAGACTAGACAATAATATATCCTTTCCCTAAGCAATGCATCTAGCAACCTTTGGGAACCTGGGACATTCCCACACATAACACTCCAAACAGTGAAATCAGTTTCTCCTCCTATAGCAACCATTATTTGTGATCAATTTCTATTCATATTCTCAGACATGTCTAGGATGGGAACAGCAGGAGCCATCCAGGCTAGACTGGTTTTCGTGCATGCTCAACAAGACAAACTGTGTCCTCTAAGTGAACTAGGAAAGCCCCCTACATACCACCTTATCCTATACATAACTGGGCATACATATGACTAAAATAAAGTAGATGTCAGGGGAAGGGACATATACAGTAAAGAAAAGGTTATATAGATCAAACCTGCTCATCAAGATAGAGAACCGCCCAAATTTTACCTTTTAGTAACCAACCACTCATTCTCGTGGACTGGTTAAAAAGAAGCCCCTGGCAATAACTGGGGCCCTTGAATACTGGCCCACTGAAGTAGCCTGCTGCCCATATTGGCAGTGTATTCAAACCTTCACTATTACTTTGCTCGTAATAAAGTTCTTTCTGCTTAACTACTTGTGTGTGCACCTTTCTTCAATTCAAGAACCTGGAAATACCCAGACAGAAACCACCAGTAACAAGACTAGTACAAATAAGAAAGCAAAAACTCACTGAGCAGGAGAGTATGGTAGGTTGATTGTAAAATATCCCCCAAAGGCTCATAAATTTGTGATTAAGCCTCCTACTCAATCCCCAGCTGGTGGCAATTTGGGAGGTGGAGCCTTGAGGGAGGAGGTATGTCACTGGAGGTGGATCTTGAAGTTTATTAGCCCAGCTTCAAGCTCAGTACTTAAACAACTTCCAGCCAAATAAGTGACATCTTTCAGTTCTGCCATGACATAAAGAAAATTCTTCTTAACACTTAAACCAAAGTAAATCTTTTCCTTCTATATGCTGACCTTGGTCAGGTCTTTTGTCCCAACAACAACTCAACTGCAACCAAAATTTAAAGCAGCATGAAAAGAGTATTAGAAAAAGAATTAAATAATTCAGAAATACAGGATCAGATTTGACAGTCATTTCTGGATTTTAAAACCATCAAGTGAGAAGGAATGTGATTGCTTCTCTTGAACTGGAAATATACTGGTTTGGCAGCAAGTTCCTTCTTGAAAGACTCCCAGTTAAGGCTCCAGATTATTAATCTCTAAGGAAAAGAAACTCAATTACCAGCATCTTATTTTTATTTTTTATTTATCATTTTGTGATGCTACAAATCAAACCCAGACTCATCTCTACTAGGCAAGCACTATACCAGTGAGTCTTTCCCTCTTCCTACCTGGAATTATTTTGAAACTTCAAAAGTTTTCCTGAAAAATAATTTCACACAGCTAGGTTTATAGCTCTCATTAACTTCTGCCTAGATCAAGAGGTGATTCCCTCAACCTAAACCCTTAAAAAATCAGTACTTTATTTTGTTTTCTTTCTTATCTCCTTTGGGGAGAGAAACATGGTTTAAAGTTTTAGGTTCATTTGAATAAAAATGCAACTGTGACTTTGAGTTCTAAGACCCAGAATATATTAGCTGGCTTAGGAAATACTTCTTCAAGATAAACTACTTACTTTAAACCCCTGTTAGAGGAAATTATCACTTTGAATTATTTTGAGATACAGCTAGGAACACAACATTTTTCAGCAGTATATTTCATTTGCCTTTAGCAATGTGCTCTCTGCTCTATCCAGAATTCTCACTAACGAAGAGTTAGTGCAACTGGTAAGCTTCCTACTCAGGAGATTCAAGTGAAAATAAAAACTTAGGACATAAGTAAAATCAACATGATATATTCTTTCATACTAAGGCTATCTCTAGCATTCTTTATTTTAAAAATACTAGCCTATAGAGGAACAAAAAGAAAAAACATATGTTTAGATAGGTAAATAAGACACTCTGAAAACCCAAGATATCTAAAAACCTAAGTATAAAGATCCATTCTAAGCCCACACCGTGTCGCACACTTGGAACCCCAGCACAGGTTGGGGAGAGAATTACTGCACGTTCAAGACCAGACTGGTCTACATAGCAAGTTTCAGACCAGCCAAGACTATCTAGAGAGATCCTGTATAAAAAACAAATCCATTCTACAGGGCATTGCACTATTTTTATACAAATAAATGTAAAATGACACAGATGAACTGGGTATGATGGTCCCAGCTCTTGGGAGATGTTGGCAGGAGAATTGGATCATCCCTGACTACAACAGTGAGTTCAAAGCCAGCCTGGGCCACAGGAGCACCTATCTCCAAAAGATACAGAAAACAAAGCAGATAGATTTCTTATCACCACCTAGAATTATAACCATATCAGCATAATGATTTTGGAACTCAGTGGTCCAACTACAGTGTCTTTCTAAAATAAAGTTTTCTCACTACAAGACTGAAATGAAATGTTAGTGAGGAGTTATTTCAAAGTAAAAGTAAGTCATTCCAAAAGACTGGCAATTAATTCCAGGAAAAAAAATGTTTTTTGTTTATTTCTTTGCTTGAGAATTTTTTTAAATCAATAGAAAAGTTAAGAATTTTTTTTACAAAGTTTTTCATATTGTCACCATTTATTTAAAAAGATAAAAGGTGTGATGGTGCATGCCTATCATCCTAGCATTCAGGAGAATCACAGGCCTGACTACATAGTGAAACATCCCAGATGACAGGGTGAGGCACTCTCTGAAAACGAGGGAAGAGAGGAAGGAAAAGAGGAAAAAAGGCAAGGAAGGAGGGAACCAAATTGTAGCTTATTCAGAATTAGAAAAATCATGAATGTATGTAGAATGTTTAGAGTTCTGAATGAAATGAAAACTAAACAATAAATCAATGATTACAAAAATTTTTACCTTGCCCAGTAAAAAATACTGAAAAAGCACAGGTAGGCATTCATAGATTTGTTCTCTCTCTCTCCTTCTCTCTCTCTCTCTCTTTCTCTGTCTCTGTCTCTCTCTCCCTCTTTTGCATCCTCTGGTTTCAATTCACAATCCAAAATTTTTACTATAATGCCATAGGGAATCAAGATAATACATTCACATAATTTTTGTCACAATGCATTGTATAGTTATTGCAATTTTATTGTAAGTTGTTGTTAAAATTCTCCCATACACAATTTATAAATTCAATCTTACCACAGATGTATATGAATATAGAAAAAGCATAGTATGAATAGTGCTTAGTACTGTCTGTGGTCTTGAACATCTATTTCGAGTCATGGGAGAATATTCCCCATGGATGAAGGGGACTACTATATCAGAAAAGTCTGTAAGTGCTGACCACTCCAGAGAGGAAGAGACGAAGTGGAATTTGATTTCATGATTGAACTCTATGCTGCCAAGAAAGCCATCAGAACGCTCTAACAATCTTCACCTTGAATGAAGACTTTGACTGGAAGTTCCATTTTACATGCACAAAAACTGTTCCAGCAGTCAGAAGACCTGGGATCTAATTTCACCTCTGTCATCGAGTTCATTTCCTTGACTAAGTCTCTCAATCACGAGTAAGTTTGGCAAACTCACTAAACCTAGAAGCATCCTCATTTTTAATAAGGAGGCTGAAACAAACCATCCCTGGATGTCCTTCTAAACTATTCTGTTTGCATGATTAGCTATTATTCACAGTATCTAAACTCAATTGCTTCTCTTTTATCACTCCAAGACCACAAGTTATTTCTAAGCATCAAGGTCTTAACCCCACCCTAATTTTTTAAAATACGAATTTAATTTAAAAAGAAATTGGGTTGTTCCTCTAATCTGGGGTATCCAATCTACTATGATGGAAGCCTCGTGTGGTCTTCAGGAAAGCAAATGGATCTGGAAACATGGACTTGTTCAATGCCACCAGGCTAGCTCCAGATAGCAACAGAGCTGAAACCTTAACACAAAAGAAGGAACCCTAGAACCAGCCTTGACTCCAAGGTCAGAACAAGTTCAAGGTTGAAATTGTTAAACAACAAATCTAGAATTTAACATGAAGTTACTGGTAAGAAAACTCCATGAGGGTCCTGTGATAGCCAGTCCCCAACATATAACCTTAGTCACCAAAGTGCATCCCGTGGAGTCAGGAGTCAGATCTACTTACACCAGCACTCAATTGTCGTAAACCTTAACCCTCTCAGACCACGCTTGCTGACTTGAGAAAGGGCTCCTAACAATGGCACAATAATTTAATTTTAAAAGAGAGAAAGATAGAACCATATGATGTTGAAGGAGGGATTCGATTTAAATAGAAAAAGTAACCCATCAGTAACAATACACTTGGGCCAGGAAGACCGGGAAGATATACAGGATCCCTTACCACAAGGACTAATACAGAGAGCCCACGGAGGAGGATATACAACTGATCAGGGATAGGGAGGGGGGAATTGGGGAAGTCGGGATAACAACGCATGGTTTGCCCACTAAAAAAATATAACTCATTATGGACAATAAATATATATTAAAAAATAAAATAAATAAATAAATAAAATAAAATGAGAATTGCTTAGTAAAAAAATAAATAAATAAATAGAAAAAGTAGACAAAAATAAGACAATTGGTAGAGTTTAGCATAGAATACTCACCTACCAAAATAAACCAAAACAAAAAATCATTTGAAGTAAAGGCTCTCCCCCCCCCGCCCCTGTCTCTTCCTCTTTATTTCTGTCTCCCCTTCCATAAAAAAACAGAATTTTAGAACATATCCCTCGTTTTAAAAATGTATCTCATGGAAAGTCAACAAAACAAAAGTGATCTGACATGAAACTAAAGACTTCCACATTCACAATATGCTTGAGAGCATGTGAGGATTTACAAATCAGAAAAAAAAAGAAAATTTCAAACAATAATAGAAAAGAAGAAAGAGTGAATACAAATACGAAAACGAATACGAATACGTATGTGAATACGAATATAAGCCAGCCTAGAGTGCTTCAGAAAAAATAAACACTTAAAAGAGATAGGATCTGAATGAATACAGCAAAACACAGTGATACACAATGCATTACTATTATTAATTGTGGCTGTCATGCAGTGCAATAAATCATTATGACCTATTCCATCAATCTGACTGGCAAGTGACAAATAAATGACACTGAACATCAGTGGAAACTAAAGATGCAAGCACATTGTAAAACTGGTGTTCTTTATTTTTTTTTCTTATAAAGTAATGACAAAGGATAGTAGATGTGTTTCTCATGCCCTCCACAAAAAAGAACTCCATGAAATTGCATTCTTGTTCTTAAAGCATATTTTTACTTTTATATCAAAGTAATCTTGGAAATAAGACATGTATATCCTGTTTATTGTATGTTTGTTGGTATTCACTAAGAAGCACAGAACTAAAATACAAAAATAAGAATTATGAAAATATCTGACACAATAGAAAATGCAGACAAAAATAGCATTCAATCTATAGATCATTAGTGTATTAGATTTAGAAAATATTGATGATCAGTTTGTTTGTCACAGTCTTCATACATCATATCCCTAAGAGATCTTACTTACCTCTAGATCATGTTATAATTTGATAAACCCCCATGTTGCCTTCCTATAAAATAAATCATATTGACTCTCTATTATTTATGGTTGTCTCCCCTCTCCTGTTGGGTTTTATAAAGACAAGTAATATGTCTATCCTATATACTATATTCCTAGTGTCTCATATGATGCCTATATGTAATTGTTTTTTAGTGAAAAGTCAAAGCCCCTGCTGGCTACCCTCAGGATCTTTAGCAGTTACAGTCTCCTTGCTGGGACAAAACACCTGAACAAAAGCAGCTGATGGGAGGAAAGTGTTTATTTTGGCTTACAGTGTTGAGAGGAAATTCCATTATGGTGGGGAAAGCCTGGCAAAAACAGACAGCCAGTGACACATCCTGCATATCATCTGAGTGGAAGTAGTGTATCTACTGGTCTTGGAAATGTTTATTAAATTATACATTGATGGTAATATAAAGTTTAAAAATGGAATTCAGGTTTTTTAGTCTCTAAAAATAAAATGATGAAGGTCTATGTGTGGTGGTGCACACCTTTAATCCCAGCACTCTGGAGGCAGAGGCAGGAGGATCACTGTGAGTTCAAGGTCACCCTGAGACTACATAGTGAATTCCAGGTCAGCCTGGGCTACAGTGAGACTCTACCTCAAAATAATAATAATAATAATAATAATAATAATAATAATAATAATAATAAATGATGACATAAAAATATAATAAATGGAAATCCAAGAAATTTTTCTTTTTATTTGCTTGGTGACAAAAATAAATTGAAATAAATAAAATTCCCATTATAAATTAATAACAGAAATTATAAAGGTAGCTATTTTGAAATATGTAAATAATAATTACATTAAAATATATAGATGACTTCGTTATCAAGGTCATTGCTTACCTATAACAAGTTTTGCCTCTCCTCTCTCAAAAAAAGCATATTAATAAATATTTTGTTATAACATGGGAATGAATCAGGTCAAAATTGAATAGAAAAAAAAAAGTTAAGCAAATGCCAGCATTCGTCTCCAAGAAAATGCTCCAAGTAAATTCTAAAGAGGAATTCTAACTGAAGACAAATTTTAAGTGGGCATGGGGCCAAAAAGTGGACAAAATCTTTTATAGCTTCTGGGGGAAAAAAAAGAAGAAGAAGAAGCTTCCATGAGTTCTCCTCAAAAATATGAGCCAAACGTGGTGGTGCACACCTTTAATCCCAGCACTTGGGAGACGTGAAAGGAGGATCACTGTGAGTTCGAGGCCACCCTGAAACAACATAGTGAATTCCAGGTCAGCCTGGGCTAGAGCAAGACCCTAACTCGAAAAAAGAAGAGAACAACTTACTCATTCCACTGGGTCAGATCCCTTTCTACCTACAACCAAAATATAGTTCCTAATATGAGTTGAAATTTATTTCCTTATAAACAGGAATTTTTTTTAGAAATTTCTTGCCAAATAGGACAAAAGAAAAAATAATGAAGAAACAAGAGGAACTCTTGCATAGTCTAAGTGTCAATTACACCTTGAAAACAATTCAGTGGTTGCTATATCCCTCCTCTAGTCCAGTCTACTCTCCACACAGCTTTAAGAATTATCTTATTATTTTAAAAAAGCTTTGTTTATGTATATGGGTGTTCACCTATGTGAACATGTACAACCATGTGTGAGCAGATACCAGAGGACAACCTTGAGGGTTGCTTTTCCAGCATCATTCACCTCTCCTCGCTACCCTGGACTTCACCAAGTAGGACAGCAACCAGGGAATCCTCCTGTCTACACCTCCCCAGCTATAAACACTATAAACACACACTATCATACCCAGCTTGTTTCTACATGGATTCTGGGGATCAAAGTCACGTCTTTTTGCTAATGTGGCAAGCTCATTACTAACTGAACCAATTCCCCAGAGCCCTCAAAAACTTTTTTTTAAGGAAAGGAAGGAATATTGAATTTCCATATCCAATAATGTGCTATCAATTCCAATCAAATTTCCTTTCAACTCACCTAGAAGAGCTTGCCAAAATACAAAATAACTTAAAACCATCCAGTTTGATGCATGAGCACTAATATAGTAAAGCATTATATAGCCAAGAACTATAACAGTCATATCCAGTATAGTGATCCCATGATGTAGATACTTCACATGGCATCAGCTATGTCCAGAAGAGATAGATTAGAGTTAGAGCAGTGCTTTCCAAAACAACAGTTTGGAAGCCAGAATCCAACAATAGTTGGAACTCTAGAGTGATTGTTTCAGGCTGAAAGAGATTAGAGTGAATCAGAAGTAACATACTCTTTACACACACTACAATCCAACTTTCAGCAATGTGCATGACCCCAAGAAATCTCTGATGCTCTGGAACTTTGGCAAAGTTAAGTAGTCTTCTCTGAAGGAAAATAAGATTATCATAGGACTTTATTATTTTATAAGAAAATTTTCCAACATAATGTCTGATGAACATTTTTTTAAAATAAAGCAGCCTGGCAAATGAAAAGATCAAGACAACATGAACAAGAAGAAGTGATGTTAGCAGATTCAAATTTTAGGCAAGGAATTAGAAACCATAAGAATGCTTTATTTTCAAAAAAACAAAACATAAAGTTTAACATTAAAAAGTATAATTAAAATTAATGATTTGGGAGCTAGGGAAATAACAGTTGAAACATTTTCTACACAAGCATGAAGGCTTGAGAGGGCCTGAGTTCCATGCCCAGCACCCATATAAAAAGTGAAGCATAGCCAGGCACACTCATAACCTCAATCCTATAGGGAGTGGAGACACAGGAATCACTGGGTTCACTGGTCAACCAGTCTGGTTGAAAAAAAAATGGTAGCTCCAAGTTCAGGAGAGACTGTCTCAAAGAAGCAACAGAGAAAAGCAATAAAGGAGGAGGATACAGCAAGGCATTCTCTCACATGCACACATGAGCGTGGGGTACAAACATACATACACTATACATACACAAGCCACTCACACTACACACACACACACACTGCACACAAACCCAAAAATGTATAATTTGGCAGCTGGATTTAAAAATGGATGCTGGTGAAATGAAAACTACTTAACTAAAATATATGATAGGATGTCCATAATGAAACAGAGGGAAAGTGTGAAAATATAGATGAGAGGGTCAGAGAGAAGACAGGCTGAAAAGGTGTAATAAACGTGATAACTAATTTTAGAACCATGAGGAGTACAAATACTGGAGTCAAGTCTTTTGCTTTGTATTTACTTATTTATTTGCAAGGAGAGAGAAACAGAGGGACAGAGAATGGGTACATCCGAGCTTCTTACCTCAGCAAATAAACTCCAGCTGCGTGTGCCACTTTGTGCATCTGGCTTTACATTGGTACTAGAGAACTGAACCCTGGACTTTCAGGCTTTGCAAGCAAATCCCTTTAACTGCTGAGTCATCTCCCCTGCCCACCTTCAAGTCAGCTTTTAAAAGACAGTGACTACAAATTTTCATTAAATTTTTCTAAAACTGTTGAAAAGATGTCAATCCACATGTCGTAGAGACAAGCAAGCCTGAGATCCAGGTGACGTAACTGCAGCCTTGTGATTCTTGTTTCATGGTGTATTTAGAAGGCTGTCTTGTTCCCATGTCTTCACAAGGTGGGAGGGAAATGTGAGCTCTCTGGAGTCTCTTTTATCAGGGTGCCCATCTATTCCTGAGGGCTACGCATTCATTATTCAGTCACCTCCCAAAGTTCTCACTTCATAATACCATCACATTGATCAGGGGCTTCAATATAAATTAAGGAGAGACACAGACATCCATTCTAGGGCAGAAGCAGAAGGGGTATGTAATTATGTCTGGGGACTCTGAGAAACAGCACATGAAAATATCTTGAGGGTAGTACTTGGGAACAATACCTACTGTTGTCCATGGAATCTAACACAACTTTCCAAGAGGAGAGTTTTCTCAGATGAGATATAAAAGAGAAAGAGAAATTAGCCAGATAGAAGGTGAGGACAAATGGGAAGAAGGGTGTCCTGAGGCCAGCAGAACAGTTCATATGAATTCATGATGAGAGCAGAATGACTTCATTGTACTGAGAATAACTCAGTATTACTGGAACATAAAATATAGGATGGGATGGGGCAGTGTGAAAGACAGCATGATGATAGGAAGGGGTCTTATAAACCATAAGTTATCTGATCTTTGATACTGTTGCCATACATTAAAAGTGACTATTTGGGTGCTGGAAAGATTGTTCAGTGGTTGGGGCACTTGCCTGCAAAGCTTAATGACCGGGGTTCAATTCTCCATACCCACATAAAGCCAGATGCAGAAAGTGGTGCATGCATCTGGAGTTCATTTGCAGCAGCTAACAGCTAGGGCCCCTGGCATGCTCATATTCTCATTCTCTCTCTCTCTCTCTCTCTCTCTCTCTCTCTCTCTCTCTCTCTCTCTCTCTCTCTCTCTCTCTCTCTCTCTTTCTCTCTTCTTTCAAATACATAAATAAAAATATTGAAAGTGACTATTGGAATTGATAGGTAAGTAGATTGAAATGGAGCAAGGTTAGAATTAAGCTATCTATCAGGAAGCTGCTGCAGTAATCTGTGGCGGACAGGAAAATGGCTCAGCAGATAAGGTGCTTGCCACATAAGCATGAGAAGCTGAGCTCAGATCTCCAGCACCCACATAAGAAGCCAGATGTGGGTGCTGTGGCATGTGTTTGTAATCCCAACCACACCTATGGACTAGAAGAGAGACAGAGACAGGAGAATCCAACAAAAACTCGGTGACCAGTTAGCCTGGCATTTAAAAAAAATAAGCAGCAAAGAACAATGTGAGACCCTGCCTATAAGAGATGTACATCGAGGACCAACACCCAAAACTTGTCCTTTGATCTCCAAATGTGTATAAGGCTCACCTTCGCCTGCACTCACACACATGGACTTACACACACACACACACACACACACACACACACACACACACACACACACAAACACACATCACACCACACTGTGTTGTTTTAATTTTTATGTTGTTAAATTTTAAAGCGTGATCGTGGGGGGCATGAATAAAACAGAGTGGGAATAGAGAGCAGTGGGTGAATTTTGAAAGTAATTTGAGGTTTATAACAACTGGATTAATTTATTCTTTTGGGTTTTTTTTTTTTTAGCTATGTCTCACATTGTAGTCTAGGCTGGCCTGAAATTCATGACAATCCTTCTATTTCAGACCCCCGGTACTGGCATGCACCACCACACATAGCTAATAATTGTATTTGAATGCAAAAAAAGAGAACAAAATGTAAGCATTATCTCCCATCCTCTGGGGTAGGCAACCGAGGAGAGGGTTTTGAGGAAATAGCCTCATCTGACACACTCTGAGTATGAAGTGCAAACAGCCCGGTGTAGGTAGTGCAGTTCTGCAGACAGCTGGCTATGTGCTTATGAGCTCAATAGTAAAATATGGATTAGAGAATTAGACATCAGAAGGTACATACACATAGATGGTGACTGACGTCAGAGAAGGGACTGGAGGACAAGTGTGAGGCAATAGTGTCACTCAAGAGAGAGCAGAGACTGAGAGGCCAGTAAAGTAGATGGAGATAAACATTTTGAGGAGCTTAAATATGAAGAAGAGGAGGAAACTGATTTATTACAATGGTTAAACACACAGAGATAACCGTGTGATTATTAATAGCATCTGTGTTTGATGGTAGCTCTGTCATTATTCATTGTACAATGCCAGTCAAATAACTTGTCATCAAGATGAAGAGTCAGTTTTCCTGGACTCTGAAAAGGAGATACTAGTTTACCTGCTGAATAAAGTGGTTCATGAATTATATGAAACATCCTTTCGGTTATTATAAATGCACTTTACATAAAACAGAATACTTAAAGTGAGTAAGTGAGGTTTCCAGATTTGTTAGGAGGTCCTTCCTCCATGGCTTACTCTTGAATAAGCCTGTAAGTTACCCGATCTGTTTTACCAAAGTACCTCAAATGAGAACCTATGTCATTGAACTTTGTAAGGATTAAATAAGTAATCTTGGAGAGAGCACTGTGGTATTCATGGCATGGTTTAATACACATAAAGCCTTAGTCAGAGAGTTCTGTACATAACAAGCATACAATAAAAACATCAACAATTATAATTATCATTACTAATGATTAAGCATTAACATCAAAATGAACCATATTAAAAGTTCAGGCTCATTTCAAAACAGAACTACATGATGGGTCTGTAAGGACCACCATGGAGAGAGTATAATTCATCAGAAACTGTCAGCAAAAGGAATCTATGTGAATGGCTCAGTGTCAGAGATTCTTTTGATATAGTTTTAGGTAGAAGAAAAATTCAATTAAAATCGTCTTTGATTCTCTTTTTTAAGAAAGAATCTTTGAAGCTCAGGCAAATTCCAGTCTAGGACTCAGAGGGTGTTAAAAGATGCTAACTACTGAAGCTAAAAGTCAGAAAAAAGCAGAGGAGCTTCTAAGGTATACTCAGATAGCAGCTGGCAGGAAAACAAAGCAAACAAAACAAACAAAACCAGAATCAATCCGGAAAGTGACAGATGGAGCATGAAAAATTCAAAACCCTGGGGGGGGGGGGGACTCTGGAGATGGAAGGTG